>CAUYQU010086018.1:0-34931 GCA_963574635.1 Cheracebus regulus | reverse complement strand
TACCGGCAGTCCTCTCCAATTCATGCCCAAATATGGCAACAGAGACAGCCAGGCCGACATGCGGCTCGGCGCCATCTTTGTTGTGTAATCAGGCGGGCCGGCGCCATCTTAATGGCGCAGCTAAATTTTGCTCCCACAGCAACACATAAATTAGTCATTCCTGGGGTTTGGGCAGAGAGGAAGGTTGAATAGGTGAAGCACAAAGGATAGTCTTTGTAAGTGATGAAACCATTCTGCAAAATGATACCATAACGGTGGGTACTCAATGCTATGCATTTATCAAAACCCATAGAACTTGACAGTACAGAGTGAACCTTAATGTATGAAAATCATAAAAAAATTATTTCTGAGGTCAAAGTGTCACAGAGTGGAATACAGAACATGACTAAACAATTAACAATGTTACAAATGTATGATAAAACTCACTGAAGGGACTGGCAGAAAAAGTGGCTAGCCTGAATAATTTTGGAAATCAGCAGAGATTGTAAGACTGAAGAGAAAAGGAATTGTGTGTAAGCACTGTATTCTAGTTGATGAAGTCTCCCATGGGGAACAGGTTAACAGTTCTGAAACCATCATACATCTATACTGGAACTGAAGAATTAAGTAAATGGAATGCAGATAGCAGGAGCCAGGTTTCTCACTGTTGAAGTGGGAGCTTACAGGAAAGCATGGGGAGAAGGCAAGAGCGTTTCATACGGTTATGGATTAGAGTTGGAGACATCAGTATGAACTCATGCTTGCATTATTATAGGTACAGACATTTACATATAGAAATATTTATAGATATTTGCATATACAGGAGTTACAGCTATAGATATATATCTATAAATATTTATATAAATAAATATATATCTATAAATATTTCACATACACACACACATTTTGCTCTGTCCGCTGAAAAGGTCAAGATACAAGGATACACCTAACAACTTAGATCTTTGTTTCTAAAGCTATTTGTTCCAATAAAAAGAACCAGGGATCTTTGGAGAAATGGCTGATTTTCAGGAAACATACAATATGAGTCTGGAGCATGTTGTAGTTTCTTAAAAGAAAGAAGTACTTAATACCCACAATGATGGTGCACATCAAAGAGAGACTGGAGCCAATGTAAGCAGTTCCTAATGGCCTACACTGGGACATTTTGAGCAACAAGATAAATAAGGTAGCAATGGATTAAAATTCAGGTATATATACAATAAGTATTTTAAAATAAATAAAAAGTTTATTTTTAAAAAATCCCCTTTCAAGTTTTACCCCGTTGAATTAAGTCAGAATGCCTAGGAGTGCAAGAAGGCATCAGTATTTTTTTAAACATCTCAAGTGTTGTCAATGTGCAGCATTGGAAACCTCCATCGTAGGAGAAATCCCTGAGCTGTGGTGGCTGTTATATTTTGGTACTGCTTAATTCATACAAAATGTCCTGAGCTAAATGAAAGTGTTGCGTGTTGCCTTCATTTTGTACCAATGTGAAGTCAAAATTTTAATTATGAGTATGATAAAAATAAAGTACTGGAACATGTTGCTCATTTGAGCACCACTTGATGTTACATGACTGGATATTGAGCTCCTAATTGACAAATGTATCAAGCATATAATTACAAGCAATATTACATCTTGAAATGTCGCCTGTAATTTTCCCCAATTGAAATGAAAAAAGAACAAAAGGATATGACATGCATAGCCTTTCTTCTGTCTGATCCATATGCTGTCTGATCCCACATTAATATGCTTTGGTGGATCCCAGCAAGATCCATTTTCTGTCATTTTTGACGTGGTTTGTGCTCCAGGAGGCTGACTCTATGGATTGCAATCCTCAGGCCTCCTTGCTCTCTGATTTCCAGTTAGGTTCAGGCAAGATGGAGAAGACAGTATCATAATGTCAACTCAAGTCTTCCCCTTCTTCATCATGGTTCTGGCAGTGGCTGCATTTGTTGCAACTCTAGCTCCCATCCCCTGTGGCTCACACTTGGCTGTGGAAACACAGTGCCCTTTTCTCACACCTTCAAACTAAGAGGGAGTAATGGTTTCCTGCTGTTGCTAGTCCCTTGTAAGTCACCATCCCTTGTTAGGATTTTTTTTTTTTAACTTTACTCATATCTCTGTAAATTGTCTCTTTACTGAAATATTTTAGGTTTGACTTTTTGAGGGTGCCATCTGTTTCCTGATAGACTTCCTGACTAATGCAATTAGTGTATTGTTGTCAATTCTCTGGAAATGATGACCCTTTCTCCCCCACCCCTTTTTAAGTCAAGATAATGTCTTGCCTACTTTTTTGGCCTTAAAAATGTGATTTGTTTTGTAAAACAATGTTGATAGTAGTGAACATTACTTTCTCTAAATCCTTATTTGGCAAAAGTAAGAGTTGGCAAACATGTGGGTTCCCCACACATTTTTGAAATTTTATTTGCAAAATCTGGAGTCTGGGAACCATTGACCTAAGTGAGAATTCAACTTTTAAACATAAAGGGAATTCAGCTATAATTCACTTTACCACAAGAATCTCACAAATCTGGTGGAAGTTGCCAATGGCTGTCACAGTAGACACTCAAGTTACTGGGGTTCTGTTGTTTGCATAACATAGTCCCATTCCTGGTAAAGAAGGAAATAGTATCTGGGGAAAATAGGAAGATTGATAAAAATTAAAGTGGTTATTTTTGTGTCCTCTAACACAGAAGGAGGTGTTACCTATGTTTTGAGTCTCAAAAACGCACATGAGTATTGCATTGCCCTGGAGATCTGATGGGGAAAGGATAGAGAAGAGGAAAAAGGTGCATCTGAAAGTCTTAGTGAGAAGTTGCAAGGACTCTTTAATGAAGTATGGATGCAGTGTGACAGTAACTTAAAACGTCCATGTTCACAGATCCAGAACTGTTAATATTTATAAGATTCAAAGTCTTTTTTCTCTCAATAATAATTACAAAAGCTCATTAAGCAACACACATTGGGCACTTGTGTGTTTTTTTTCTTCATATTCTATTTTTAATTGACAAACAGTAATTGTATACATTTATGGGGTATGATACGATATTCTGATACATGTATACTCTGGAATGGTCAAATCAGGTTAATTAGCATTATTGGTCATTTCAAATATTTATAATTTCTTTGCGGTGAAAAGACTTTAAAAATCTTATCTTAGCTATTTTGAAATATATAATACATTATTATTACAGTCATTATGCTGAGCAATAGAACACCAGAACTATTCCTCTTTCTAGCTAAAACTTCGTTTATCAGTTGAACAATCTCTCTCCTTTCCCTGTCCACACTTTCACCCACTGCCAGCCTTTGGTAACCACCTTTCTACTCTCTATTTTTATGAGTTTGACTTTTTCAGATTCCACATGTAAGTGAGGTATTTGTCTAGCCATGTCTGGCTTCTTTTTTCTTTTTCTTTTTTTTTTCAGGCTGAGTCTTACTTTATTGCCCAGGCTGGAGGGTAGTGGTGAAATCTTGGCTCACTGTAACCACTGCCTCCTGGGTTCGAGCGATGCTCCTGCCTCAGCCTCCCAAGTAGCTGGGATTACAGGCACCCACCACCATGCCCGGCTAATTTTTGTAGTTTTAGTAGAGGCGGGATTTCACCATGTTAGCCAGGCTAGTCTCGAACTCCTGACATCAAGTGATCTGCCCGCCTCAGCTTCTCAAAGTGCTGGGATTACAGGCATGAGCCATCACACCCTACTGCTTATTTCACTTAACATAATGCCATCTAGGTTCATTCATATTGTCCCAAATAACAGACTTTCCTTTTTTTTTTTTTTAATGCCGAATAGTATTCTATTGTGTATATATATATACACCATTAAAAAATCCATCCCATTGTTGATGAACACTTAGGTTTTTTCCATATCTTGGCTATTGTGAATGATGTTGCAATGAACATGGGGATGCAGACATCTCTTTAATGTATGATTTCAACTCTTTTGCATATACCCAGAAGTAGAATTGCTAGATCATATGGTAAATCTATTTTCAGTTTTTATTTTTTAAACTTCATACTGTTTTTCAAAATGTCTGCACTAAAGAGTGTACAGGAGTTCTTTCTCCACATCCTTGCTAATGCTTATCTTTCATATTTTTTGATAATAGCTGATCTATCAGGTGTGAGGTGATATTCCATTGTAGTTTTAATATGCATTTCTATGAAAATTAGAAATATTGAGCATTTTGGTAAATGTATGTATTGGCCATTTACATGTCTTCTTCCGAGAAATGTTTATTGAAATTCTTTGCCAATTTTTTAACTGAGTTATTTGTCTTCTTGTTATTGAGTAGTTTGAGTTTCTTGTATATTTTAGATATTAGCCTCTTATGCAATGTATGATTTACAAATACTTTTTCCCAGTTTGTGGGTTGTTTCTTTATTCTGTTGATTTTTTACTTTGTTGTGCAGAGCTTTTTAGTTTGATGCAAATGCAATCTCATTTGTCTATTTTTTGCAGTTATTGCCTGTGTTTTTGGGATTATAGACAAGAAATCATTCCCCAGACCAATGTCATGAAACTTTTCCCTAGGTTTTCTTCTAGTAGTTTTATAGTTTCAGGTCCTATGTTTAAGTCTTTAATCTATTTTGAGATCGTTCTTCTATAAGAGATGAGGTGTCAGTCCATTTTGATTCTCTTTATGTGGATATCCAGTTTCCACAATATGATTTATTGAAAAGATGTCCTTTCCTTATTATGTGTCCTTGGCATCTTTGTCAAAAATCAGTTGACTGTAGATGTATAGGTTTATTCCTGGGCTCAGTGTCTTATTCTGTTGGTTGATGTGTCTGTTTGTATGCCAGTACCACGTTGTTTGATTACTATCATTTTGTAGTATATTTTGAAACCTGGTAGTGTGATGCCTCTGGCTTTGGCTTTGTTCTTTCTGGTCAAGACTGCTTTGGTTATTTGGGGTCTTTTGTGACTTCATATAAATTTTAGAATTTTTAAAAATTTCTTTGAAGAATGACATTAAAATTTTGATATGGATTGCAGTGACTCTGTAGATTGCTTTGGATAGTATGGATGTTTAAAAAATATAAATTCTTCTACTCCATGAACACAGGATAGCTTTCCATTTATTTGTATAATTTTCAGTTTATTTCATCAATGTTTTATAGTTTTTGGTATACAGATCTTCCACTTCCTTGGTTAAATTATTCCTAAGTTTTTTTTTTTCCTGATACTAATATAAATGGGATTTTTTTTAAAGTTTCTTTTTCAGTTAGTTTATGGTTTATCTATAGGAATGCTACTGATTTTTGTAGGTTGATTTTGTATCCTGCAATTTTACAAAGGTAGTTTATAAATTTAATTAATTTTTTTGGTTAAGTCTTTAGGATTTCCCATCTATAAGATCATGTCACCAACAAAAAGAGATAATTTTGCTTCTTTCTTTCCAACTTGGATGGCTTTTATTTCTTTCTCTTGCCTAATTGTTCTGGCTAGAACTTCTAGTACTATATTATATCCTTGCCCTGTTCCTGATTTTAGGGAAAAAGTCTTCAACTTTCACAATTGATTGTGACATTAGGTATGGGTTTCGTGTGTGTGGCCTTTACTGTGTTGAGGAACATTCTTTCTACTCTGAATTTGTTAAGAGTTTTTATCATGAAAGGATGTTTAATTCTGTTGAATCCTTTTCTACATCTATTAAAATGATCATATGGTTTTTTTGACCTTCATTCTGTGGGCGTTTTTGTTTATTGATGTTTTCAATTGAATGTGTTTTATGTCAAGTGTATCAACTTTATAACTGAAAGAAAATTTTTGCAGTATCCTGTGCTTGGACAAGGCACAATAAACAGGGCATATATTTATCACACTTTAGTCTCCTTGACTTTAAAATTCTTCTGTGTTGGGAATATGAGATCCTTCTTTGTTATGTTATATGTAATATTAAATGCAAAGGCATTAACACATGATTGTTTTTTAGTTTTCATCTGTTTAAAATCCTTTTTTGTTTTTTTCTCATTGCTTTCTGTTTTCTGAATTTAGCTTAAGAAAAACAGAGCAATCTTTTCAAATTCATTTTTTCCTTTGTATAAGGAAAAAAGGGAACTTTAAAAGGGCTGGATAGCTTGGTTATAATGAGAAGGTTTTCTTTACCATTATAATCCAAACACAAGCTATTGTCCACATGGCATGGAATAATTAGTGAACGCAAGAATTTTCTTTCTCTTTACATTTCTACTACTGAAACAAAATAATAGAAACTGATTTATTTCTTCCTTTATCTTGTGGTGGAAACCACTCTGTGGAAAACCTGGGAATGGTCAACACTACGTTTTCCACTATGCGGAGAGTTGGTCAGTAACAGGAAATGAAATGGACTCATATGGAGAAGCAGAGACAAGAGATGGAGAAGATTACTGGTGATTTTAGGGTTCCCAGGGATCATCTGCATGTCTCCTATTCCTGTTGCTTACCTGTTGAAATTTTTCTGATTCCATGAAATAAAAATTTTCTGATTCCATGAAATAAAAATTCTCCTTTTTGGCTAAGCTATTATATTGGGTGGGATTCTATAGGGTGCAAGTGGCAAAAATATAGCTACAATTAGCTTAAGTAAAAAGAGGGAATTGAGGAGAGATCCTTAGGTAACTCACAGAATTAAAGGAAGAGTAGAACAATTGAGCTTTATCAAGGCAGATTCAGGCACTTTAGAAGGGACTCAGAACCTAGGGCCGAGACTTAGTTATGGCAGCAGCACACTTTCCTTATGTGGCCTTTGCTCCTTCTCTTTCTGGGCACTGTGCCCTCTGCAGAGGAATACTTTGATTACCTTATGTGTTTTCACCAGTACTTTCTTTCATTTACCCCATAACCCTCATCTACTCATTCGCATTTTTATGTGTATTGCCACAGAAGATGTTATAGCACGCTGTGGTTTTAAATTCCAAAACCTCAGATTAGGATTGAATTCGGGCTTTGAAGATTAAGAGAGTTATTGCAGGTTAGCGGGAAAAGGATGTCCAAAAGGGAAAGAAAGACAGCTGAGTTGGTACCACTGGGAAAGGCGTCCTGCACCTAGTAGATGACACCATCGCTAGGCAACACACAGTGGGCATTTGTGTTTATTGTTTTAAATTGAATATGTTTTATAATGTCAAGTAGAGCCAGTCTATAATTGAAGTACTCTGTGAAATTCATATCCCAGGACTGAACCCTCTGGGGGAGGAGCAATAGACACTTCCACTGCACCCCACCCTGGATAACAGAGTGAGACTCTGTTTCACAAAAAAATAAAAATAAAAATAAAAACAAAACACTGATTTTAGAATTGTTTTAGATCTAAAGAAAAGTTGCAAAGATAGTACAGAAAGTTTTTGTGTACTGTACATCCAATATCCCCTATTATTAACAATCTAATATTCTTTCTGTTATATTCCTGACAAATAGTAACATCTGCTTGAATACTCCCAGCAACTGGCAACCCACTGTGTGGAGAGAAAACCTTTCTGCAACTCAGCTTACTATATTAGTCTGCTCTGTCTTTGCTGTAAAGAAATAGCTGAGACTGGGTAATTTATAGAGAAAAGAGGTTGAATTGGCTCATGGTTCTGCAGGCTTTACAGGAAGCATGGTGGCTGCTGCTTTTGGGGAGGCCTCAGGAAGCTTCCAATCATGGCAGAAAGCAAATGGGGAGCAAGATATTCTAAACCAGTAGATCTTGTGAGAACTCACTCATTACAGCAAGGAAAGCAAAGAGCCATGAGGGATTTGCCTCCGTGACCCAAACACCTCCCACTCACTATCACAAGAACAGCACTGAGGGGACGGTGCTAAAGCATTCATGAGAAACTACTCCCATGATCCAATCATCTCCAGGCCCCACCTCCAACATTGGGGATTCCAACTGGACGTGAGATTTGGGCGGGTCACAAATCTAAACCCTATCGGGTAGCATGGGGCAGTATGTAGGAATAGCTGTGTGATGAAGGTCCTCAGATCTGAAGCAGCTTCGTCGAGTTCCAACTTACCTCAGCAAAGTGTAGGAGCAGTAGACCAATTCCTGAGCCTAGGTTAGTCATATTGCTGGGTTTCATCAAGGTGCCCAGAGCCCAGAGTGGAGCCGGAGAACACTCCTCAGTACACTTCAGCAGGGCATCAGGGGCCAGGAAGGAGAGCCATTCATCCTGACGTGACCTTTGGCATGGATCCATGTAGATCAACACTTGAAAAACAGACAGGATGAGGAAGGAGATGCCAAATTCAACAAATAACTGCAGATCAGAACTTTTGCTTGTTCTGGCCATGCCTTCCTTCTGTCCCATGTCCCCTACTTAAAAATAGATGTGAACTCAAGGAAAAAATAAATGGGAGCCTGAATTCATTGAGGTTGAGTTTCTATCAGCTAGCAAAACAGGATCTCATTGAAGAAATTAAGTTCAGTTGCATGAAAAAGTGAAGCCACACTTTCTGAGCATTTGCTTATGTGACCTGAAATTCAAATTCTGTCTTCTACTCCAGACTGCATTTTTTTTTAAATTGCATTTTAGGTTTTGGGGTACATGTGAAGAACATGCAAGATTGTTGCATAAATACACACATGGCAGTGTGATTTGCTGCCTTCAGACTGTGTTCTTAGATGTGGTAGAGAACTTGGCTACTAGCAGTTGCAGCTTGCAACTGCATATATTCACCATCCGAAAGGAAAAATTCTTCAGCTTTCTAACTCTTACAGCATGGTGCCCTCATCCAAGCTCCTGTTTGAAAAGCTTTAGAGAACAATTTTAACTAGCCTTTCTCTAACAATGTTCTCACCCTATTTATCAATTACAGAGTTAGGAATGTGAGATACTATGATGGGTCCAGCTTGGAGCACTTGCTATGTGGCCTCTGAAGCCAGCATGCTGTAACTGGCAGCTTCGCCTAAAGCCATGTGCTTGGTGTCAGGGAAGGAACAGTTTCTCTGCCAAAAGGGAATACTTTGATCAGAGGTAGGGGAGGAGGGGAGCAGGCTGATAAAACCATTGAATTACATTAGCCACCTTGTGTGCCTATAATAATAAAGGTTTCCTTAATGTCACGTTGATATGATCAAAGCAAGAAACTAAAATTATGAAAGAGATACCAGGTCTTTTATGACTCATTAGTTCAGAGTTAGAACCTGGGCTCTGGAAAAAAATAACACAGCCATTTCATGGTAAATTTGTAAACTTTGCAGCAGTTTGACTATGATAGTTGGCTTATAGGTCAGGGAATGGGCCTGGTGAGTTTTGCTCTCAAATCCCATTATATTCCTGAAGAGAACAAAGTGCTTTGTGTTATGTGAAAATTGGCTTGTAGTATGTGTGTACCAATTATCAGGATTGTCAGAAATGTCGGCCACTCTCCTTTAAGGATCATAGGGACTTAAATCTGAAATACTTTTCTACAAAAACTTCACTTAGCTGCCTAATTCTGAAATAGTTTTATTCTGGCTGTTTATTTATAGAAGCCTTTTCAGGTAATATTCTCAGAGTTATTTCCCAACAATTATTCTCTTTATTTCTCATGATATTCTTTCAGGTGCAAGGAAATAATAATTAATTTGGCTTATGTATACAATTTGGAGAATTTTATAGTTTTTCTTACACTGTGTTGCTCATTTCTGAGAAACAGGCAAATAGATAAAAAAAAAAAAGTATGGCTACAGCATGAAATACTGAAAAAATGTAAAAGAATTCCTTGGAGAAGTCATGTTTTAGTCCATGTTCTGATGTTAATTTTAATCTTGGGGTTAAGTAATTTTTGCTCTTGGTATGAAATTATAAACAAACAGTCCAATTGACTTGGCTTTCAACTTTAACAGCTTCTTGATCACAAATAAATGACTGCTATGAATTTCACTGCTGTTACATAGCTTTTCAGACAGTCAAGGTAGTATGATTCTTCCATATTCATGCCAGCAGCATTTCAAAGGGCAAGGAAAGGTGTTTCAACAGATTAGGAGTCTAAATGAATTACAGGTTGGGCAACTGGTCAGTGAAGAGCCACCAACAGTAACTGGGGAGCCCCAGGCCTGTAGGAACATCTGAAAGGCTCTAGTTCCCAGGAAGAGCTTCCAAAGAACATATGGTCTTACATAGACATCTTCAAATAACTTTTTTCCTCCCTATTTTTTGAGTAAACATATGATTATTGTAGGTAAATTAGAAAAACAAATATAAACAGTAAAATAAACTTATCCATTATTCCACAATCTGAAGATCGGTGGATTGTTCTATGGTAATTTAGAATAAAAATCCCTTTGGTATGTGATTTTAAAACAGTATGATAGGCATATAATCATTGTGAAGTATCTATTCTTCAACTCACTTTTGTTTTTATTCTTTTTAGTTATACAAAGGGGAAACAGTAAAATTTGCCTTTTATACTTGAGCCCAATATATATTATTTGAGCAATTTCTACAATATTGTCATAAATACTTTAGGAAACAGTGAAACAAACAACATTAATAAGGCATAACCTTTGGAATATATTAATTATGCATGAGCAATCATTAAATGAATCAGATAGTGTTTTGTGATAAAATGGAAACCAAATAAATTTATAAATGATAATAGACCATAGATAGCATAGTTCCAATTTGGGAGATTACAAGGAATATTTTGTTGGATCTTGGCATATTGGCTAGGATCTTAGTCAGCAGATAATTGTGGTGGGTGATGGTTGAGGGAGGGATGCCATGGAATGAACGAATAACATTCAGGATGGCGTAGCATGAAGAAAATCAGGAAGTGAAAACAAATGTGAAGATGCTTTTAAGTAACTGTGAGTTCTCTCCCGAAGTGGAAGAAAACACTGACAAATTAAGTTGACAATACACTGAGAAGGAATTTGAGTGCCAGACTTAGTTTAAACTTTGTTCTGTAGGCAGTGCAGAGACACAGTTACTTTTGAGCAAGTCTGTAAAACAGTCAAGGCTGTACCTTAAGAATGTTTTATGGAACCTTAAATTCCTAGAAGGAATGACAAAGCCTTTTTTGTGTAGGCAAGTGTTCATATAACTGCTCTCTAAACTTATCATATTTATTTTTTAATATAAATTATAGATACAGTTTTATTTTTATTTTGTACCCCAAGTACTATAGTTATCGCATGAACGAAGGAGGACAAAGGCAGAATTGAAGATAAAGACAAAAGGTTCTGTTTCAAAGAAGGGGTCAGGGGGCTCTTTGCTTCTAGTGAAAAAAGTCCCTGAATTTTTATAGCCCTTCATATTTAATAAGTAAAGTGAATAGGGAGGAGGGGGTGATTGTTGGTCAACTACTTGATTTATCACAAGTTCACATAACTGCTTTCCTTGTTTAACAGGTTCCAGATGTTCAGGTAGATAACCTCAAAGAGCACAGTAGCCTCAAGGAGCACAGGATCTGGGACGTGACTGCCCTCAACATTCCTTCTGGCTGCAGAAGGAATGTCTGTCACTTTGC
Source organism: Cheracebus regulus (assembly GCA_963574635.1). Classification (NCBI taxonomy): domain Eukaryota; kingdom Metazoa; phylum Chordata; class Mammalia; order Primates; family Pitheciidae; genus Cheracebus; species Cheracebus regulus. Next base: position 23,520 of record CAUYQU010086018.1, on the reverse strand, counting down.
AGACATCCTGCTTTCATGAGGAATGTTTACTGTTTGCTCATATAGCCTCCAGAGGTATATTGAGTTGGTCACATCCCACATTCTTGGCGTCTCCAGCACCCAAGAATACCTTCTTAGAAAAGCATAAGGATTTCCTGAAGTATTTTCATGTCTAAACTTCCTTGTCATTAGTATTTGTTTTTCTCAATTTACGGCTTGACAATAAAGTGTTCATTTGTTCTGTATGTATTTGTTCCTCTTGTCTTTCTTTCATAAAATGCTGAATTCATTCAAAAAGCATTTATGGGGCAACTATATGAGTAGAATATTGTATTGTATAATGAGCACTATAAAAACTGTGTGTCAGCTGGGCATAGTGGCTCACACCTGTAATCCCAGCACTTTTGGAGGCCAAGGCAGGCAGATCACCTGAGGTCAGGAGTTGGAGACCAGCCTAGCCAACATGGTGAAACCCTGTCTCTACTAAAAGTACAAAAATTAGCCAGGCGTGGTGGCAGGTGCCTGTAATCCCAGCTACTCAGGAGGCCGAGGCAGAAGAATTGCTTGAACCCGGGAGGCAGAGGTTGCGGTGAGCTGAGATCACGCCACTGTACTCCAGCATGGGCAACAAGAGCAAGACTCTATCTCAAAAACAAACAAACAAACAAACAAACAAAAAACTGTGTGTCCTGGATCATTTGGGTAAATTATCTGGCTGGACCTGGAGATAGCACTTTAGTAAGAGATATTTTGAATATCATGAATTTAAAGAAAAATTTGCTAGCACTTAAGATAGTCAACTTGGTTAGTTGATATTAACTAGCCTGTTAATTATTTTGAAATTCAGATTTTCCTTATTTGTTCTTCAATCTCCTCTCTAAAATTTTAAAATATTTTTCTTTCATTGCTTATTAACTATTTGGTTTAACTTTAAATGGTTAAAACTTTTTGAAGAATGAAATATATTTTAGGGTTACCATTTGCATTTAATGTGTAAAATTGATTTTAGGCTTTCATTAAGTCAAATTTTAAACTTGAGGTTTAAATTTTTCCATTGCTAAATGTGTTTCTGTCTTGGGCAAAGATACTGGTTACCATTTACTCAAATAAGCAGGCCTACTAATTATCTGCAAATGGCATGTCAAGTGACCCCCAAATTTAAACATCTTTATGTAAAAGGTTTTCTCTTCTAATGTTTACTTTGGTCTCAGAATCCATTATTTAATTAAACAATTATATTATTTATCCAGCTAATGCAACTCAGTACATAAGAAGGCATTTACTTAAATCTAAGAATATACTTGAATACTTATTGCTATTAATTGTATTGGTGAGTTCTTCTGTACCATAACACCTTTCAAGTTTGCAAATACAGCTCTTTTGCTGTTAGATGTAAGTGACTCTGTATCCATTTCATAAAGACTCATCACCTATTCCGAGACCTTGATTTTGCCACCCCATCACCCTTTTCCCTTCCAAAGGCAAGGGCAAATCAGAGCAATTGTAGCAACACAGAATCACAACAGAAAGATAAAGTTAATGGTTCCCTTTAGACCATAACAACCAAGTAGTCTCAAATCTCTCCCACAAAATTTTAATGTTTGAGTAATCTCTCACGGTTTTTAGATGGTAATAGCAATGTCCTTTTATCTCTACCAGTTTGTTCTAGACTTCTTTGGCATTACAAATGGAATGTGGTATATAAAGCTGGTCAAAGTCCAGAAAACTTTGGTAAATATCCCTGTAGTATACACACTAGTGGTTCCTGCAGGGTATTGGTACTCCAGGCCTAAAAGATTCATACACAATCAATCTGAAAGTCAGAGCAGAGCAAATGAACCATAAGCTGTAAAGTTACTCAGTGGTTCTTTGACTGAGCTGGTGAAAGTCAGGGCCTGTGTGTGTGTGTGTGTGTGTGTGTGTGTGTGTGTGTGTGTGTATGTTTAAGTGATAATCTGATTCAGTTAATTTTCCTGTTTCAAATTTGCCAGTTCACCCTGACCATCTTGAAAAAGAGTTATCCCTGATCTCTCTCTGTATGTTACTTCTCTCGCCTCAGCAATGGAGAACAAATGTGGGCAAAGTAAGTAAAGCAATCACCACTTTTGGAGGGAAAAATTGGTCATGTTCTATGGATAATGGATCAACTCTGTTGTGGATAGTCAGTAACATTTTTACTCTAATTCATTTCCACCCCAAATCTTTTTCATATAAATGCTCTGAAGTTGTAGCTTCGAATAATAGTCTTTGATGTGATGGGGGCCTTAATCACCACCACTCTAGTCTAACTCATCTCCCATCCAATCCCACCCTATGACATTCCTAATGGACATAATTTAGCCTCTATTTAAAAATATCTATGATGAAGAGTGCATTGTCTTACCAGATAGCCCATTCCACTTCCAATGGTTGTAAAAGAAAGTTATTCCTCAGATTGAGTTTAAATCTGGCTCCCTATTCATTTGATGCATTGATATTAGTTCAGTTGACAGGAGCTACATAGAATAGTCTACCACATTTTCCTCATGACTGTTGTTCCAGTATGTGAAGTGAGCTATAATTCTCACCTTCCACTTAAATGTCATTTTCTCCAATTTCATTTGGTGTGCCTATTAAAATGCAGAATCCTGTTTCCTCAACTCCAGAGGTTTTTGTTGACTAGGTTTCTGGTAGGCCTAGGATTTCTGTTTTGTAATGTGATCTGTGTTTACATCTTAGTAGTTTAATCGGTTGTTTCCTATCTGTGGAATTTTGGAGGTCCAATAGCTTTCTTTTGTCTTGTACTCTATCCTTTAACTTTCAAGGTGACAGTGTTTCCACTGGTATGAAATTCTCAAGAATCTTGTCGTTTCCCTGTGTATATTACAGAAATTCTCTCCAGAAGAATAGAGGCTTGTTTATAGATTTTTCCAAGATAATATTGTCTCTATTTGGGGGGTCTGCTGAGAAGGCTGAGGGGATCCATGAGTCACCTATTTAATCTCTTCAAAGAGCCTTTTGTGTGACTGAATACCGACTTTTATCTTTCTGAGGTAATAGCAAAAGTGTTACGAGCCACACTTCTGGCTTTTTCTCTACAATGTACTTTTCTGGCAGTGAATCCTTAAGTTTTGCGGAGAACATTTTAAGTCCTCAAGTCCTGGTACCTTTTGATTTCACCATTCTTTCCCTAATTTATATCTTTCCTTTTATATCTTACTATAAGCAGTGAGAAACCAAAATGTGCCTTCAACACTGCTTGAAAATCTCATTTATATGCCCAATTTCATTGTTTACAAATTCTACTTTCCATACACCTGCAGGATACAATTCTGCTAAGCTTTCTATCACTATATAACACGTATCACCCTTCCTCCAGTTTCCAATAACATGTTTCTCATTTCCGTCTGAGTCCTCACTAACAGCCATTTCTCTCCTCCTTCCTTCCTTCCCTTCTTCTCTTTCTTTCTTTCTTTATTTCTTTCTTTCTTTTTTTTTTTTTTGAGACGGAGTCTCACTCTGTCACCAGGCCCCAGGCTGGAGTGCAGTGGTGCAATTTTGGCTCAATGCAAACTCCATCTCCCGGGTTCAAGCAATTCTCCTGCCTCAGCCTCCCAAGTAGCTCGGACTATAGGCACGCGCCACCACGCCAGCTAATTTTTGTATTTTTAGTAGAGACAGGGTTTCGCCATGTTGGCCAGGATGGTCTCAATCTCTTGTCCTCATGATCTGCCTGCCTTGGTCTCCCAAAGTGCTGGGATTACAGGCGTGAGCCACTGCGCCCGGCCTCTCTTTCTTTCCTCCTCCCCTCCCCTCCCTTCCCCTGCCCTCCTCCTCTCCCCTCCCTTTCCTTTCCTTTCCTTTGCAGTGGCATGATCTCAACTTCCAAGGCTCACACAATCTTCCCACCTCAGTCTCCTGAGTAGCTGGAACTACAGGTGCACACCACCGCACCCTGCTAATCTTTGTATTTTTAGTAGAGACAGGGTTTTGCCATGTTGCTCAGGCTGGTCCCAAACTCCTGGGCTCAAGTGATCCACCTGACTCAGCTTCCTAAAGTGCTGGGATTACAGATGTGAGCCACCATGCCTGGTCTCCAGCAGCCACTTTCATGTCCATGTTTCTATCAATAGCCTGTTAATAATGATTTAGGTATTCTCTAAGGTCATATATATTTTCTCTACTTTGCTTCTCACTTTCTTCTGAAGCAGAGTTGTTAACATCTGTATTTCTACTAGAAGTCTGTTTAAGATAGGCTTCTATCTTTCTAAGCAGACTTTTAGTAGAAATACTGATTTTAACAACTCTACTTCATCAGAAGGAAGTGAGAAGGTCATCCAGGCTGCAGTATGGTGGTGTGATCACAGCTCGCTGCAGCCTTGACTTCTGAGTTTGAGCAATCCTGTCACTTCAGCCTCCCAAATACCTAAGATTACAGGTCTGCTCCACCAAGCCTGGCTAATTTACAAAAAAATGTTTTTAAATGTAGGGTCTTGGTATGATGCACAGGCTGGTCTTGAACTCCTGACCTTAACCGATGCTAGGACTGGCCTCCCTTGGACTCCCAAAGTGTTGGGATTACAGGTGTGAGCCACCATGCCTAGACTTAACCAGTTTGCAGAGAGAATATCCACCAGTGGCACTTGTAGCTGTAGCATTTATCCCAAGATAACTTTGCCATGAAATATGCTTTTATTATTATTTTTGCATCCCTCTGGTATATTGACTTCAGAAACAAAAGACATCATTCTATTTATTGCATTCTGTTTTTAGTAGTGGATTTCCATTTAGTAATTTTCAATCGCTGAAAATGTCAAATCCTCGAAAACGTAGCATTCCTCTGGATGATGTTAACATCATTCCTGAAGAGTTGCTGGTCGACAATTCATTTGATGAATCTGCTTTTTCTGTAATCGACAATTCTCATGATTCAGACGATGCTGGTGTTAGTTCTGTTTGGAAATAACTCCAAGACCAGTTTTTATACTTTGTTTTTACATTGAAAATCAGTCAGATTTGCTTCAGCTTTAAAGAATGTGTTTAATATAAAATTAAATGAGCACCGGCAGTGAGCTGCACTTTTTTTTTCCTGAATGGAAAAAGGGTTAAAGCCTTTTGTCCAATAGAAAACCCTTAAAACAGTCATCTGAATGAAAGACCTGACAGGCTGGGCGCGGTGGCTCACGCCTGTAATCCCAGCACTTTGGGAGGCCGAGGTGGGCGGATCACGAGGTCAAGAGATCAAGACCATCCTGGCCAACATGGTGAAACCCCGTCTCTACTAAAAATACAAAAAAATTAGCTGGACATGGTGGCACGCGCCTGTAGTCCCAGCTACTTGAGAGGCTGAGGCAGGAGAATTGCTTGAACCCAGGAGGCAGAGGTTGCAGTGAGCCGAGATCTCACCACTGCACTCCAACCTGGTGCCTGGTGATGGAGTGAGACTCTGTCTCAAAAAAAAGAGAAAGACCTGACAGAACCACGCCCACCCTGGTTATCTAGGATGATCTCTTTTCTGTATAGTCAACTGATTATGGACTTTAATCACATCTAAAAAATATCATCTAGCAACTCCTGGATTAGTGTTTGATTAGATAATTGGAGACTTCAACCTAGCCATTTTGACACATCAAAAAGACTGTCACAGTGTCTTCTATCACTTATTCCATTAACCAAAGCTGCTACCATGCATAACACAGTAATTTATTTTCACTTGGACATTTAGGTTTTAAATGGATTTATTCTCAGAGATATGTTAAGAATCAAGATAGAAATAGTTCTATATCATTGGCTTATTGAACACAATAGTTCTTGAATTAGCAGTTACAACTTTACAACTTTACAAGTTGTAAATTGTTTTTCCATGAGGACTTAAAAGTTTTATGTCCATTAAATATAAATTTCTTTTTGCTGGAAATGGCATTGGTACTATTTAAATAGTCTATTGCTGGCTGGGCATGGTGGCTCAGACCTGTAATCCCAGCATTTTGGGAGGCTAAGGCTGGCAGATCACTTGATGTCAGGAGTTTGAGACCAGCCCAGCCAATGTTGTGAAACCCTGTCTCTCCTAAAAACACAAAAAAAGGCGGTCATGGTGGTGAGTGCCTGTAATCCCAGCTAATTGGGAGGCATTTTTGAATGCAAATTTTTAAGATGTGTGTGGTAATTAGACATATAATCATAATTATTATTTTATTCTAAAAAACTTTCCAAAAGACATTTAGAGTATCATGGCCAAGGTGAATCACTGTTTTATTTAAAACTATAGTCAGTTCAACCACAAACCTTTCTGAGTGTCTACTGTAGTGAATATATGTGCTTTTCCTTTTCTACTTCCCATCAATAAAACAAACCTAATTTTATTTTTTTAGGTTCCACTTCGCCCCCAACCCTCAGTAATTTGGTTAGGGTAAGACTCACCCTCCTCATTTCCCCCATTTTCCAGGTCAGGTGAGATAATTGGGTAGTCATCATATTCCAACTCACTGGCCACGTGACTGGTGCAGGGATGGTCCTGTAACCCACGTAAGTCAATGAAAGAGACCCAATTTGGTAGTTATTAAGATATAGATTTACTGCTTAAAATGGTAAGAATGGAAGAGTAAGAAGAAAGCCAAAGAGAAAAGAGTTGAGCCAGGAAGAAAGCGGAGTCATTGAAATCACTATTTGTAAAGAGTTTCAAGAAGTGACGTATCAATATTCTCAACTTAATAGTTGAGCAATATTTATGTTTTTGAAACTAACAACTAAAATACTTGGATACAATAGTTCACCTGATTTAAGTAACTATAATTTCAGTCATGATTGATTGTTCCCAGCAGGATCCATATCTATGTAAGTGGGCATAGTATAGATTTCTTTTCAAAAGAGAAGATAGGTGATCTCAATTTCTCTTTCACATCAAAGCTTTCCTTTTAGAGATATTTTTCCCCTTCTCTAAAGAGAATATTGAATGAGTCAGGGTGTTAACCTGCTTTGCTCTAGTAAATTCTATCTTCTTATTATAGAGATGTTTTTCACTGTAGTAATAATTTGCTTAGCTGCTTGGCAGTGATTTATTTTTGCTCATGTATTCATTCACAGCTCTTTATCAGGCTTCAGGTATGTACCAAATGAAATGAGATTCAAAGGTGTCTCCTAACCTAGAATGTTCTGACTCGGAGCCTAGTGTAGAGCAGACACTCAGTATTGGCACATTATCAGGAATCTATACATATGTATTTAGGATGCATTTCTATAACAGTGGTCACTTTGAGGCACTATGCTTGGCCTTCAAGTATTGCCTGCAACTCAAATACAAGTTGAGGGTTTGAGTCTTTGTACTTGTTTCCTACAGGGCAGTTATTCTTCAAAATGCCCAGGTGTATGATACTTATTTTTAGTTTTTATTATTTATTTACTTTTTTGAGACGGAGTCTCACTGTTACCCAGGCTGGAGTGTAGTGGCGTGATTTAGGTTCACTGCAAACTCTGCCTTCTGGATTCAAGTGATTCTCCTGCCTCAGTCCCCCAAGTAGCTGGGATTACAGGTGTGCATCACCACACCCAGCTAATTTTTATATTTTTAACGGAGATGGGGTTTCACCATATTGCTGGTCTCGAACTCCTGGGCTCAAGTGGTCTGCCCGCTTCAGTCTCCCAAAGTGCTGGGATTAAAGGCATGAGCCACCGTGCCCAGCAATACTTATTTCTAGTAGTTCACAATGAAATAATTAATTATATTTAATGTCAATACAATTTCAAATAATGATGCTGGAATGACACCTGATACCAGAGTAGACAATGATTTTGATCTCTATTAGTTAGTTATAGTGGTTAAAGTGACTTCACGCTAAAAATGCCCACATCCCACTTCCTGGAACCTGTGGATGTGACCTTATTTGGAAAAACGGTCTTTGCAGATGTAACTAAGTTAAGAATTTTGAGATGAGACCAGCCTGAATTATCCCTAAATCCAATGACAAATGCCCTTTACAACAAAAAGAAGAGAAGGTGGCACAGACACAAAGGAGAAGGCACGTGAAGATGGAGGCAGAGACTGGAGTTAAGTGGCCACAAGCCAAGGAATTCCTGAAGCCATCAGAGGCAAGGAAGGATTTTCCCCTAGAGCCTTGGGAGGGAGTACAGACCTGCTGACACCTTGACTTTAAACTTTTAGCCTCCAGAGCAGTAAGAGAATAAATCTCTGAGCAACAAGTTTGTGATAATTTGTTATAGCAGCCCTAGGAAACTAATATGTTACAGTTCATACTGATTATTCAAGATTCTTTTTGTATTGTTTTCTTTCCTAATAGTCTGGAGAAATCTACCTCAATTCTTGTCTCCATCCAATAGAGACACCCGTCTGTTGAGGTTTGGTGGAAATCCAAGGGTTAGTTTTTTTTCTCGGTTATTTTTCCCCAACCACAGATACCACTGAAAGCCCATTTGGTATACACATATGACATTTCTGAATAAAGTGGCTTCAACAAGTGGTCTGGAGATCCAAGTGCTATTCAAAAAAGTGACACTGGTCATGAGAGGCGATTCCTATGAAGGAGAAGCTTCATTTGCAAAGTTACAGCAAGATTCCTTCCATAATGCACAGCAGCTGGGCCAGGGAGCCAGGCGATCATCTCCGGGTCACTTCTGGCCTACCCATCTCTGGGCCACTTTCTGCAACTCACTTTCCCTGTATGCCTGGAATGCTTCTTCCTATGAGGGCATTAATCAAATTAAGTAGAGGCCTTTAAAAATTAGCCATCCACCCAATCTAGAGAATGCCCATTCCTCTTCGTTCTTTCTCCCTTACTCTATTAGTTTCCTTCATAACACCCAGCTACTACTGGTAATTGTATGAATAGGTGCTTATCTGTCTGTTCTCCCACCCCGCTAACTCTAAGTTCAGGGAACACTATAACTGAACCTAGTATATTGTCTGGCACATAGTACCTCCTCAATAAAGATGTGTTTGATACATAGACAAATAATGAATGAACATTTTGAAAGGAGAGATGGAGAATGTCTATTTACTTTGGAGTTGGAATCAGACTGTTCAAGGACACATTTAAAAAAATGTGCTAGGTCAAACATCATTGAATCTCAGGATTGAAAGAGTGCTGGTCATATGGCTCCAATCCCCTCCAAACACCCCACCCACCAGATGCGCGAATGCCTTCAGCCTTCCTGACATGCATGACGAAGATGATGCTGGCGGAAGCATCCCTGGTATCAGGAAACTCACGACCTCACTACTTTTCATCTTTTCCGTTTAGATTTCTTCTCCGACTCCTCCCACGTCTTGCAATCTTTTAATTGTAGCATTTTACACACCTGCTGCTGCAGAGTTCCGGAGGGACAGGGGAACCCCAGTGCTTAGCTCAAGCCTGCAGCCAGCGACGCAGGGTCGCGGGTGACTGCCTGCCGGGGAACTCGCGGCGCGGTGTGCCTGCCGGGTTCGCCCGGACTCTGGGCCTCCCTGCGGGCAGCGCGTCCTCCTCTCAGTGCCAGGTCTCTCCTCCCGCAGACCCGCGGCCACCCGCAGCGGCGTTCCCAGCCGCCGTCCCCCGCCACCGGCGCGGCCACTCTCGCCGCTCGAGTCCGCTCCTCCCGCTCAAGAGCGGCTGCGGAGGGCGCGGGGCGCACAGGCGCGGCCACCCGACTCTTCCCTCCCTTCTCCGCCCCCCAGCCCGCTCCCGCTCAGCCCCTCCTCCCCGCACTCCGCTGCCCTCCTGTCTCCTGAGAGTTGCCCCGCACCTTGGGCGAGGAGTTCGGAGCGGCCCCATCGCAGAGCCCACGGCCCGCCGAGCGCGCGCGACGCAGGTGCCCGAGCCCCGGTGCCGCCGCCATCTCTGCCTTCAGTCGAGGTGGACCCCGGGATCGAGGTGGGACCCGCTTCCCTCTCCGGCACCCACTCTTGCCACCTCTTCCCGCTCCGGGTAACTTGAGAATGGGGTTTTGGGACGCGCGTGGCAGGCCCGGAGCCCCGCTGGCCGCTTAGGGACCGGGAGTCCGGGGCAGCTCAGCGGGACCCCCAGAGGGGCCGGCGCCTGGGGCGGCGGGGGCGCGGTGGGTGCGACGCAGGCGACTCTCGGCTCCCGCGGGGCGAGGAGGATCTGGGTGCAGGCTGAGAGCTGCCGGCCGCGCCTGGCGCGCACCTGCCCCGGGTCACTGAAAGGGAATGCCACCCTGCCAACTTCTTTTCCAGGCTTCCTGCTTACTTTGGAAACTGAAGGGACTGCCACCTAAAACGGTAAGCCCTGGGGCCCTGAAGAGGATTTGGGAGTTCGATGACAAGGGAAAAAAGATTGTGCTGTAGGGATGGGTTAGACCTCAGATCTTGTTTCCCACCTCCCCCCTTCCCTGCAAGCAAATTAAACAGCAGCAGCAGCAGCAGCAAAACCCCAAACCCAATTCCAACCAACCACTTATTGGAAGGGATTTGTAGTGGTGAGGAAAGAGACCCAACTCACGGCGCCATGTGCCTGCTGGGTTTCCATTGGAAATCCCAGGTATGGTGCCATTTAAAAATTGATGATTTTTGGTGCTATTTCTAGGACTTGTGTTTACAAACAGATGAGAATTCTGGGCTCTTGTAAGCCTCATGGAGTTCTTTATACTGAAGGGTTGCCTGGGGTGTCCTCCGTTAACATTTATTTCTGTAAGTGTTAAAGTTTATTGAAACTAATACTCTTTCACGGCTCTGGACTTGGAATCAGAAAATTTGACTTTTGGTATGATTTCCTATTTATTATCTATGACACTGTGGTTAGTTTAACCTCAGTGGGCCTCAGTTTCCTCAGATTTTCAAATGAGAGGGTTGGCTTAGGATAATTTCTGAGGGCTTTTTGAGAATATCCAAGGTATGCCCCAGATTTAAAAAGTATAATTTTTTATCTCTTTTAACTTGTTACAAACATTACTAGTTTCCTAATTTCTTGAAATAAAAACAATCTATTAATCTAGTTTATATGCACTTATCACTTAGACTTTTAGGATTTTCCAACCAAAAGTTGTAGAGAAAAACATTTATAAAGAGCTATAAAGAAATATAAAGAATATTTCTGCCTCTTTTTGGTGGCTTTGAATTAAAACAATAAAACAATGTTTTCTCACCCATATTTGCTTGTATGCAATTTGGGAGAGTGGAGAGGATTTAAAGAAAAACATTTATAAAGAGCTCAGAAACATATAGATTTATATCCATATTTACACCTTTCATATTACCTTAAATAATCTTTAAGCCAGTATTTGCAACACTGCAACAAAAGTAAATGGCTTTAACATTGCACTTATTCTCTTTCAGAATTGTACATCTGGAGGAAATGAAACTGTGTTTGGAGTAAAACATTGCACGTTTCTTATCAATTATTGTTCTTGAACAGTGCTTGCTATATTTTAGCATAAAGTTGTGGGCAGAATGTTAAAAAATTGGTTTCAGATCACTTCGGAGCCTCTCTGAAATTAAGCACAATAGTAGAGATGCCAATTTTAGTAATGCAGTTAGTTTCCTTGGAATGAATCCCGGAAAATAGCAGAGGTTAACTCAACAGATAAACCAGAAATTAGGAATGGACACACACACACACCAAAGTTGTACAGTGAGTATGTACTGCGAAGGGTTTGTGTACTTTTTACTTTCTTTTTGATTAAAAGAGAATGCTGGCTTGTTTTAGCAGACAGAGAATGTTAGAATAGCTTCTGTTGCGACTTCTAATGTCTTATCAGTAGCATTTTCAAGATTATTTGAAACTTAGTCATCACTTGTAAGGGTAGGTTTAAGAATATTTCTGCCTCTTTTTGGTGGCTTTGAATTAAAGTAATAAAACAATGTTTTCTCACCCACATGTGCTTTGTATGCAATTTGGGAGGGTGGAGTGGATTTGATGTACTCTTTTATGAGCACATTTTAACTTATTTTCAGTGCCATTTTGCCTTTGGGCTGGAAATGTCGTAAGTTATTCAAGCATTTATCTTCCCTCATATTCTCTAGTGAAGTGGAGAGAGTCATCTCCTTTGAAACCGAGGCTCAGAGATTCAAGCAAATTGCTTGTTGAATGAACAGGGAATCATAGAACTCAAATATACCCTGGCTGCTAGTCATTTAAAAACAAATGAAACTGGATGGATCCCACAGTTCACGGTCCACAGCCAACTCATTCATGGCTTGGGAGTGTCATCATGGTTGGCAGAGGCTCTGTTTCTCTTTTGTAATGTGAGGACTTACTCTCTCACCAATTTACTGAGAAAAAAGTAATCTCTTCACACTTAGATCGCTATTATAGGACTAAATGGTGTGTATTTATGAAGTGCAGTATTTCTGGGAGGTCTTGGAAATAAATACTCAAAGTATCAAAAAAAAAAAAAGAATTTTCTTGGCAGATATTGTACTGCATTTTTCATACCGAGAACAAAACACACCCTCTTAAAAAGCATGTCCTGTGGAGTTAAAAATGAAGAAAAAGGCTTATAGTCTGCTCCAGTTCTTAAGATTATGTGATTTACAAATTCCAGTTTTAATTAAATTAGAAAGTTGCAAATGTTCACCTACTGGCCAGACTTAGTACATACAACTTTTTGGAGTTTCTATTCACATACGATCTGTTTATAGTTTGGAATATTCCTTCTCAAACATGGTTTTTGTTTTTTTGTAGAGATGGGGTCTTGCTATGTTGCCCAGGCTAATTTAATACGTTTTGTGACTTAATAGTGATATTACCTGTTATCTTCAAACATAATCTTAATATGTAAAACATTTTAAACTACAAATTCTATATAACTATAAATAAAATCTTTAAAAAATTTGAACTGTAATGAATATAGGGAGAAGTATATAAAACAAATTCATTGGTTGACAGATAATAGGACAAAGCATTATAACAGGTAATTTTAAGGCAAATTTCCCACTACTTACCACTCCCAAAAAAGAACTTTGCAAGTATCCCAAAACTTCTTGTTTCTTCTTCAAGCCTAATTTTACCTTTTTTTAAAAAAAAGTTTTATATGATTATAATAGGCATTTGTTCATAGATTATTTTGCTTAACATAATGTTTGTGAGATTAAACAATTTCTTCTCTCTTCTTTAAAGGAACATTTTTTAAAAGAGTTGTCTCTATTCTCTGTCTCCAATTATTCTCTTCACACTGTTTAAAAAACCCATTCCTATTAATCCTTTGTTTTCACTATTCTGCTAAAACTACTTCAAGTCCTGCTGCTGACAAGTTCACCAATGGCATTATCTTTGCTCATTCAATAGTCGGTTGTCAGTGTTCATTTTACTTCACTATTGGTAGCATTGTCACAGTTATGAGTCTGCTCCTTCAAACAGTCCCTTACTGACTTGCAGGACACCATGCATTCTTGATTTTTCTTCTTCTTCACTGGCTACTCCTTTCTGTCTCCTATGCTGGCCTCTCCTCTTCTCTTAGAGGTTTTGACTTTGGAGTACCTTAAGGTTTAACTCTTTTCTTTTTATGCTTTTTGATGACTTCATACAATCTCTGTGTGTGTCTGCTGATGACTCTAAAAACGATAGCTCAAACCTTGACTCCTCCCTCTGGACTTCAGATCTTTTTTTCCGGCTGTCTACTGAGCATTTCTATTTGGATGTCTAGTGGGCATCTCCAGTTCACCATTCTCCAAATGGAATCTTCATCTTTCCCAAACCTCCACTATCTGCAGTCTTCCTCATCTCCATCTTTCAAATTAGTTAGGCCCCAAACCTTGGCGTCATCTATGATTGTTCCTCTTCTCTCATACCTCATATATAATGTGTTGGGAAATTCTCTCTGCCCTGTCTTCAAAAGAAATCCAGAATGTAATGACTTCTCATTACTTCCATTGCTCTGTTACAGGAAAGGGATCTCAATCCAGACCCCAAGAGAAGGTTTCTGGAAAGAATTCAGGGCAAGTAGGTAGAGTAAAGTGAAAACAAGTTTATTAGGAAAGTAAAGGAATAAAAGAATGGCTACTCCATAGACAGAGCGGCCCCAAGTTCTGCTGGTTGCCCATTTTTGTGGTTATTTCTTGATGATATGCTGAAAAAGGGGTGGATTATTCATGCCTCCCATTTTTAGACCGTATAGGGTAACTTGCTGATGTTGCCATGGCGTTTGTAAACTGTCATGGCGCTGGTGGGAGTGTAGTAGTGAGGACCACCAGAGGTCACTCTCATGACCATCTTGATTTTGGTGGGTTTTGGCCACCTTCTGTACTGCAACCTGTTTTATCAGCAAGGTCTTTATGACCTGTATTTTGTCCTGACCTCCCATCTCATCCTGTGACTTAGACTGCCTTAACTGTCTGGGAATGCAGCCCAGTAGGTCTCAGCTTTATGTTACCTAGCTCCTACTCAAGATGGAGTTGCTCTGATTCAAACTCCTCTGATAGCTCCCACCCTAGTACAAGATGCCATCAGCTCTCACATGGGTTATTGAAAGGACCTCCAAACTGTCTCCCTGCTTTTTTCTTTCTCCCTCTTCAATACATTCACAAAATAGCAGTCAGAGCTCCCCTTTTATAACATATGTCGGATCATGTCACTTTTCTGCTCCAAACTCTCCATGGATTTCTGGTTCACACGGAGTAAAAACCAAAGTCCTTAGGATAACCTACAAGGCTCCTACCTGATCTTTCTGCCTGTCACTTTATCTATCTGGTCTCATTTCCTACTATTCTTCCTTTTACTTTACTCAGTTCCAGCCGCACTGGGCTCCTTGCTATTTCTTGACTATATTAGAAACTATCTTTTCATTTTAGCTTTCCCTGCCTTGAATGCTTGTCCTCCAGGTTTCCACATGATTTGTTACTGTCATTTCTTTTAAGTCTTTGTTCAAATGTCTCCTTTTCAATGAGGCCTACTCTGATTACAGTATTTAAACTACATGTCTTCTTATCTTGCACTATATTCTTTTCCCTTTCCTTTCCTTTGTGTCTCCCTATATCATTTTTTACCTTATAAAATACTGTATGACTTCTTAATTATTATTGGGTTTTTTTGGTCCCATTTCCACTAGAATGTACACTCTGCAAGGGCAGAATTATTTCCTGCTTTGCTCACTGTTATGTCCCTAGCGTGTGAAATAGGGCCTAACATGTAAGAAGTGCTCAATAATTTTTCTGTTGATTGAATGCTATTGTTTGTTCATTTTTATTGCTGGATATATTCCATTGTATAAATGTAATACATTAATTTAAAAAATGAATTCTGATTATTCATATTTAGTATACTTCCTTTTTTCTTATCTCTCTTGTCACTTCTTCCTTCCTGCTTTCCTCTCTTCCTTTTTTTTTGCCGCTATAAATAAATCAGCTGTGATCCATTTGCAAGTGTGCTGATATACAGCGGTTTCTTTAGAGTAGAAAACCAGTAGACAACTTATGGCCTAGCAAGACTTGCAGACTTCAACTTTATTGGATAATGAAGTTATGAAGCACAATTTCCATTCCTGCTTTTATTGCTCTACACCAGATGGACAAACTTTGTATTTACAAAACATTTAATTTTTGTCCATCTGATGGGTATTATCTCATTAATATTGACTAATTACTGGTGAGATTGAGCTTGCTGTCTGTGAGGATAGGTTAGATTATGCTACAGTAACAATCTTCAGATCTCTTTGGCTTAGAGCAATTATTCACTGATGCAAAGTCTCCTATGGACTAAGACAACTCTCTGGGACAACTTCCTCCATGTAATAACTTGGAGGTCTAAATTCAGGGAAGCTCTATCATTCTGTAACTGTGACAATTTGGAACATGAGACTTTCCCATTTGGTGTGAGAGGGGAGAATAGAGCATGGATACTCATGAGCCATCTTTAAATGCTTCCATCTGAAAGTGACATGAATTATTTTCAAATGCTAAACGTAAGTGTTGAATATAGTCATGGTAATATGACCCAGTAATTCTGTTCCTAGGTATATACCTAAGACAGATGAAAATACACATCCACACAAAAAATTGTACAGAAGAGTTAGTAGCAACATTCTTCATAATAGCCAAAAAGTAGAAACTACCCAAATACCCATACACTGATGAATGGATTAACAAACTGAGGTATATCCATACAATGGAATATTATTAAACAATAAAAAAGAATGAAGTGCTGATAAATGCTACAACATGGATAATCCCTGGAAACATTATGCTAAGAGATGAAAGCCAGTTATTAAAGATGTCACGATTTTATTTATGTGAACAGTCCAGAATAGGCAAATCCATAGACGCAGAAAGTAGATCAGTGATTGCCAGGGATGAAGGAAGCTGGTGAAAGGGGAGCAACTGCTAGTGAGAATGAGGCACATTTTTGGGGTAATGATAATATTCTGAAATTAGACAGTGGTGATGGTTGCATCACTCTGTTAATATACATTCACTCAATGTACTAAACTCAGTGAATTGTATGCTATAAAAGAGTGATCTTTATGGTATACAAATAATAGACCAATAAAATTGTTACTTTAAAACATACTTTTAAAATCAAGTATATTTCTGTATGCCATCAAGAAACAGAAAATTTTTAAATTTTAAAAAAATACATCATTTAAAATATTTTCAAAAACATGAAGTTTCTGTGAAAAACATCTAATAAGATGTTCAGGGACTTTTATGGAAAAAATTAGACAAGGTTTGCATCTCATATTAGAGAAGAACTCAGTCTATAGAGACAAATAGTATAAATTTTAGGACTGAATAATTAAAAGATACCAATTTCTTTTTCATTGTTATAGACTCAAAACAGTCTCAATAGGATCTCTACTAAATTCCTGACAATTCTTTTAGAACTTGACAAGCTTATTCTAAAATGTATATAGAAAGTCAAAATCCAAAGAATGCTAAAGCACTCTTGAAAAAGATGCAAAATAGGAGAATCTGTGCTATCAGATAGCAAAATCCATTTCAAATCTGTAGTAATCAAGACAATGTTTATTATTTCTTTTTCCCTTCTTTATTTTTTTCTGTTCTAACTGCTTAAGTGAAAGTTCTATTAAATGTTTTATTCTAACTGAATTTAAAAGAATAAGAGCATATTATTTTTCAGCCTTTCTTCTTTTTGAAATGTGTTAGTTATGGCTTTGAGCTCACCTTCTACATACTTCTTTATCTGTGTGAAATAAGTTTTGAGGTGCTGTTTTCTCTAAGATCAGTCTAAAATATGTTCTGTTTTTCATATTTCTTTTTGCCCGGTTATTAACGTAAAAATATTTTTCTGGTTAATTAAAACTTTTGTCTATTCGGGGGTAACCTTCTTTATTTCTAATGTTTCTTTTTGCATTAAAGCCTATTTTGTATGATGTGAATATAACTTCATCAGCTTTCTTTTGTTTAGTTTGTGCATGTTAAATCTTTTTTCCATCGTTTGCTTTCAGATTTCTACATACTTATTTTAGATGTGTCTCTGTGTCCTATATCTTTTTTCTGTCCTTCTGCATTCAACTTTTCTATATTCTTATGTTTTAGATGTCTCTACTAAATAGCATTCATTTCTTAAGATATTTTAAATTCAATGTCTTTCCACTAGAGGATTTTGTCAATTTATATTTAATACAATTACTGATTTAGTTAGGCTTGTATTTACTGTCCTGCTTTCTTTATTTGCCCATAATTCTGGTTATTTTCTTTTTTATTTATATATTTTATGTTGATTATTTTTATCATTCCAAATTTTCTTTCACTAATTTAAAAGTTACACACTCTATATCTATTGTTCGTTAACTATTACAGAAGTTACCATATGAGTCCTTAAGTTATCAAAGTTGAAAATGAATAAACTTTGAACAGTAATGAATACAGAAAAATAAAAAGGCATTAGCTTACTTTAACTTCATTTAATAGTCTCTTGCCATATATTATGAGAATCTTGAATTCCATTTATTTATTTAAATATTTATTGAGTGTGTACTTACGATTAAGCATTATTTTAAATGCTGAACAAAATAGATGAGCATCCCTGTGCTTGTAAGACATAACGGGGTAACCAATATGCTTAATAGAGTAAATTGTACCATATATTAGAAGGTAATAAGCATGTGGAAAAAATAAAAAAATAAAAATAGAGCAGAGCAAAAGAGATTACGAGTCCAGAGAGAGAAAGAGAATGAATGAGAGTGAGTGCATATAAGTACAAGTGAAAGTGAGTGAGTATGCTCTACCTTTGGGCCAATACTGTCTATAAAATCTGTGGGGACATATAAATGCTTTATCTGTTTTCACTAGATAATTGCTAAAAGCTTTGAGCCAAACAGGGGGTCTCAGGAGCTTCTATAATGGCATTATAATAGGCTTTAAAAAACGTGAACTCATGTTTAAGAACAGCTGTTAACAACTGTCTGTTTTGTGAGGGTGGAGGACAGTTTAGTTTTTCTCAGAATTAATTATATTTTCTCATTGTAACTTTAGCCACCGTTATTTGGATGTCTAAACCTATAAAAATTAAGAAACTATAAACAAGAGATAATCAAACAATTATATTTCTGTGCACCCCAACAGAATTTCTGAACCAAAGTGGTTTGTGTTCAGGAGATGAAAGAGATGATAAATCATACACACACATAGATAAACACACATATTATGACTGTGTGTGTGTGTGTGTGTATAAACACACAGAGAAAATTTACTGGCGTACACATAAGCATCCATTAATTGTAGTTGCTGTTAAATTAGTAAGATGTTATCTCTTAGAATTATGGCATAGTTATCATATTAGACCTATCCAGGAGGTAGCTGGGTGTTTCTCTAGTGATCTGTTGTCTTGCAACAACGCTGCTAGTCATAGGTCCGATTTAGGAGGAGAAAATATTTTTTTAAGACAGTGTCTCGCTCTATCATCCAGGCTGAAGGGCAGTGGCATGATCATAGCTCAGTGTAGCCTCAGTCTCTGGGATCAAGCTATCCTCCCGCCTCAGCATACCCACTACACGCTACCACACCTGGCAAAGTTTTCCAAATTTTTAGTAGAGATGAAGTCTTGCTATGTTACCTAGGGAGGTCTTGAACTCCTGAACTCAAGCGATCCTCCTTTGGCCTCCCAAAGTGCAGGAATTACAGGTGTGAACCATCATGCCAGGCCAGGACAAAATTTTGTGTACAGAACAAACAAGATGTAAAGAAACAATCTATAAAAACAGTCATTTAGGCAAGTAGTTTCTTAGTCTTTTGACTAATAGGATTCTAAACTTGCAAATCAATTCTTACGCAGGAGTTCCTAATTGGGATTTACCAACATCCTTTGGTTGATGTTTGTTTCTATTGACCATAGGTTCTGTGGGAATCTCATTTATTAATACCTACAATGTGTGTCATATTCCTCTGCATCTTTGAGGGGCAATTAAATGTCCACTCTATGGAATCTGTTATGATTTCCCAATCATAAGTAATCACTCTGATTCCTCCTAGTTACCCTTCTTTCTAGATAGTTGTAATTCTTTAAGTCTAAGACAACATGGATTTTTAAGCTACACTGCTGATATAGTTTGGATAATTATCTCCTCCAAATCTTACGTTGAAATTTGATTCCCAGTGTTAGAGGTGGGGCCTGAAGAGGGAGGTGTTTAGATCACAGAACAGATCCCCCAAGAGTGACTTGGTGACATCATCACACTAATGAGCGTGTTCTTACTCTTACATCACAGTAATGAGTGTGTTCTTAATTAGTTCCTGTGGGAGCTGATCATTAAAAAGAGCTTGGCTCCTCCCTCCTCTCTTGCTTCCATGCTGTCGCCATGTGATCTCTGTATGCTGGCTTCCTTTCTCCTCTGCTTTGCCTGCACTATGAGTGGAAGCAACTCGAGGCCCTCACCAGATGCAATACAGGTGCAGGTGCCATGCTTCTTGTGTCGCCTGTGGAACCATGAGCCAAGAAACCCTTTTCTTCATAAATTACCCAGTCTCAGGTTTTCCTTTATTCCAATATGAATGAACTAAGATAACCATCATTTTTGTATCAGTAAAATTTGTATCTATTTAACTATTTGACATCATTTTTGTATCAGTAAAAAGAAAAAGCTGTCATTTAAAATTTTAACTCTATACTTATCAAAGAGCTCATTTAGAATTATTTATATGAACATTTTAATTTAAATCATATTATTCTCATAAGGAAAGTATAAATCAAAGATTTTGGTTAAGGGATCCTTGTTTATATTCAAAGTCTGTTTTTTTCAAGTTGATTTTCATCTCAGAGCTGTTGATGTATTTTCCCAAACAGTATCATATTCTGGGCTAATCAGGAATATTTGTGATACAGCAATTCAAAAAAGAATGCTTCACTATTGTTTCTGGGATTTTCTTCCAAGCTGGTTCATTTTGCTAATTTTGAGGCTGACTTTTAACTGATCTTGTAAGATGTCAATATAGAGTTTTTAGATGACACTTGGAGTTCATATTCTTTCCTAAAATGGTCTTTACATAGTTTGTCGACTAAAATATTGATGGGTTAAAATTGTCCGGTTGGTTATTAAGAAGTGCCCCAGTTTGGATGTATGCAATAAATAACAGCTAGATCACAGCTGCTACCTGTCCATTGGGAATTGTAAGATGCTGTCAATTAGACAATGATCCTGATACAAGAAGTGTTAAAATGTTGTGAATCTTAAAATAGAAGGGGTACAATAACACTCCCTTCTCTTGCAGTTCAACTAAAATATCACCTCTCGTTGGACCCTAGGGCTTTGTTAGTAGCTATTTCCTCTGAAATCCCATAGTACTTTATTTAATAAAAGGAACTAAATAATAATTTGGGGTGAAAACAATCCATGTACATAGTTTTAAAAACTTACTTAAATATAAAGCAGTACCTCTGTCCTACTACTTCCACTTGACCCTGGGAACAACTAGTTTGAACCATTTCTGATTTTATTTTTTCTTCCTCTAGGGCTAAATTGTGTTTATACTGCCTGCTTTTTTTTTTTTTCCCATTCATCATTTAAGCAGGTACCATAGTAGAAGATAATTTAGCTTACTCATTTCACTTCCTTTCTTTTTTGCTCCCCTACATACAATTGGATTAATTTTACGAGCTCCTTTTTGCACTTGTCATTTCCACCATGGTATTTGTTCCATTAACTACAGGCAGTTTCTCTTGACCCCCTGCTTCATGAGATTGGGATATTTCACCCTTTGTCCTCTCACCGTCTCTCTTTGTATCACCTAAATCTGGCAACTGTATTGTGATAGTATTGATAATATTTTAGGTTTAGTATTTGTAATTAAATTTTATATTTTTGTCTATTGGTTGGCCCTAAAAGTTGAAAAATTAATAAATAGCATTAAGGTTATTATGACCCTGTAAATGTTGTTTACTGCAGAATCAAGAAGTATTCATTTGTTCAGTATTGGATCCTGAGCCACCAAAAGAAGAATTTATGAGAAACCACTTTTCTTTATAAATTACTCAGTCTCAGGTATTCCTTTTTAACAACACAAGAATGGACTAACACACTAATGTTTTGGAAATTTGTTTAAATTTGTCTTTTGCTGCTGGTCTGTCTCTCATTCTCTGTCTTGTAGTGGCTTGATAGTATTTAATGTAATTCTCAAGGTGTCTCAGGAGGGAAAGATCAGTTTGTTCAGTTTACCTTTTTTTTTTTTGAGATATTCTGTTGCCCAGGCTGGAGTACAGTGGTGCGATTTCAGCTCAAGTGATTCTCATGCCTCAGCCTCTTGAGTAGCTAGGACTACAGGCATGCGGCACCATGCCTGGCTAATTTTTGTTTTTAGCAGAGATGGGGTTTTGCAGGCTGGTCTCAATCTCCTGGCCTCAAGTGATCTGCCTGCCTTGGCCTTCCAGAGTGCTAGGATTATAGGTGTGAGTCACCATACCTGGCCCCTGTTTACCATCTTGAACCTGAAACCCCATTGTGCTTTATTCATATTGTTGTTACAGTGCTTTGACATGTAAAAAAATTAATACAATGTTATTTCTTTAGGTAAATAAATTTTATTTTTGGCATTTCTAGCATCACATGTGGTAGCTTGCATTTTATTGAATATCTAGTTAATATTTAAATAGGTCAGTTTATGTATAGATTTTAAATTATACTGCAGGTAAAATGCCTATTCTGACTCAACTTTGTTGACTATATGGTACCTACATCTATGAATCATAGCTTATCCTTATGCATTTTTTAGGAATTAATATGTGACAAGATCACACAGAGTAATATCAGGAATTAAAGTACTTGAAATTATGTTTTCAAAGTGACAAATGCCTATGCCAGGATTTTGGAAGTTTTTTTTTTTAATTTAAAAAATAATTTAAGTCTTTAACAGCTACTTGATGGGAATAACATGACTAATTCATATTCCAAGTGAATAAATAAAAGTAAACATACTCAAAATGACAAGGTACTAGAAATAGATCAGGCTGTATTTATTTTATTAAATTTTTGATACTTGAAGAAATAGTGTGTTTCTGTTGTATTTAAATTAAATGCTTATTTAAGTGAGAGATGGATGCTTATCTAACAAAAAGTAAAAGCAAAAATTAGTGGCATTTGGAGTTCAGTGAGTTAACTCATCAAAGCAACATTATTGTCAGAATTGCTTTTCTTGCTCATAAACCTTCCTACACCCTCAGAGATATTTTGAGATCTATGGAGCAAGTTGTAAATAATTTCATTTCTGCTCAAACACTGATTGAGACTGTTCTGTTTTATATTTAAGAAGAATTTGATAGATAAAAATAACACAAATAATCATTTACAATAAAAATGGAGCAGTCTAATCTTCCTTTGAAAACCCAAATTATGATTATTCAGTAGAATATAGATTTAGATTTTTTTCTTTATAGTAATAACTGAAGAGTAAGCATGATTAATATGCTTACTGTGCTGGGCACATGATGCAAATTGAATTACTGCCTGCACACCCATACCTCATGGATGTATCATTTAGAATAGACTGTGGATTTGTCTTTGTATACTTTATACAGATTTCTTCAAATAGTTGTATATTTCAACATAGGCTTTTTTTTCTTTTCTTTCTAATTCCAAAATGCTATTTTTCTTTTTAAACACGAGAATAAACATCTACATTAATTATTTATCTACATTAATTGATTGAATAACTATTTACAAGTACTTACTATGTTCCAGAGAATATATTAGAGTACTCGTTTTTCAAAAATCTAATATGGATGAGAAATATTGTGCCTGTTCTTTTTTTTTTTTATTAGACTTTAAGTTCTGGGATACATGTGCAAAATTCAGGTTTGTTACATAGGTATGCATGTGCCATTGTGGTTTGCTGCACCCATCAACTCATCACTTACATTAGGTATTTCTCCTAATGCTATCCCTCCCTTAGCTGTCCACTCTGCGACAGGCTCCAGTATGTGATGTTCCCCTCCTTGTGTCCATGTGTTCTCATTGTTTGACTCCCACTTATGAGTGAGAACATGCGGTGTTTGGTTTTCTGTTCCTGTGTAAGTTTGCTGAGAATGATGGTTTCCAGCTTCATCCATGTCCCTGCAAAGGACATGAACTCATCCTTTTTTATGGCTGCATAGTATTCCATGGTGTATATGTGCCACATTTTCTTTATCCAGTCTATCATTGATGGACTGGGCATTTGGGTTGATTCCA
>CAUYQU010086016.1:0-29943 GCA_963574635.1 Cheracebus regulus | reverse complement strand
ACACAGAGGTCTCTCTGAGTGTGTGTGTGTGTGTGTGTGTGTGTGAGAGAGAGAGAGAGAGAGAGAGAGAGAGAGAGAGAGAGAGAGAGAGAGAGAGATCCTGTGTCTCCTTTTCTTTTTATAAGGGTGTGAATTCCATTCATGTGGACCTGAACCTCATGGTGTAATCTAACCCTAATTACCTCCCTAAGGGCCTACCTCCAAATATCATCACACTAGGGGTTATTATTTCAACATACGAATTTGAAGGACACAAACATTCAGTCTATAATAGATGACAATCATAAAGTTTCAAGCTACTGTTCTATCCAGTTCAATGTTCTTTGAGTCCAAATAATTCATAATACTGGGGTAACTTTGCCAACTGTTAAGAATTTACTCTTTTTGAAAATGTTTCAAGAGACAAAACATGTTCTCTTCTTTCCAGTTTTTGCAGCAAGGTCTCAATTTTGTCTGGCAGGTACATTTTTGATAAGGGACTGTTCAGTCTTTAGGGTCAGTGCTTCCTCTCCACATGCCAATTATTGCCAACTCTTGTGCGGACATATGTGAAGGCCATGCTTGATGCTGATATACACAGACACCTCACAGAGGCCTCCAGTCCTGCACATGGCAAATGATCGCTAGGCAGAGACTGACTCCAGAGACAAAGATGATTCTGTTTACTCTAAAGGTTTTTCAAATGGTGTTAAGGGAACTATAGATTGTTAATGGAAGAAGCATATTTGTTAATATTTAATGTCCTTGAGCTCCTTATTAAGAGCTCCCTTATGTCAAGCATGTTGGGTTGTTTGGAGATAGTCAAGTATTCTTAGACTAATGATCTTTGTACATTAAGGGTTCCGGGTGCTGTGACTTTATTACAAATCCATGATATTCAACTCAACCGTATTTTCTTTACCTGAGGTCTCTCAGTTACCCATGGCCCTTATTTCTGAGGCTTTAACTGCTGCTTCAATCCTGACATCTGCAAAGGACCACATCCCCTGGTTTTCTGGTTCCTTAAAAATATATTGAATACGTTTCCATTGTGAGTTAGGCATTGTCCTAGTTGGAAGGGACTCAGATGAGTAAGACACAGTCCCAAAATACAGGTAAAATAATTTGAATATCTATCACTGTAATCATGCTGAAAATATATCCTTTCAGACTTCCTTTCCAATGAAGAGAAATACATAATTATTTTCTTCTCCTTTTTTTGTTGCATTTTTTTCATTAAGCATATAAATAAGAACCCATTCTGTCCAGATACTGGTTTAGCTTCTTGGGATGCAAGAGGGAAAAGAAGAAAATTATCTGCTTCTTTAGAAATTAAATTCTAAATATAAAAAGATAAACTTTTAAAAACAAATATATAAATATGATAATTTTAGATAATGATGAGTATCATGAAGATAATAATGTGTATATACACATACAAGGAGGGGGGGACCAGGAGCGAGTAAAGGGCTTGGCCTTTGATGAGGGTAAGGGTATTTATTTCATTGTAACTAGAGGAGAGGCAGAAATGTGGGAGTAGATGTAGGGTAAGTGACAGATTAGTGGTAGAAATTTAGGAAATTTTTGTCTGTTCCTATTTTATAAGTGAAGTTTGGGGCTACATCATCATCTGAGATTAAGGAAGGTAAATAGGTAATGTAAGTTTAAAAAGATAATTATAAAATAATCATTTTAGAAAGTAGAAGTGTAAACATTCTATGGATAGAGGTTGGACAGTATTAAGAGCCCATTTAAAAATCTGACATCCTAAGTAAAAAGTGGGACCAATAGGATTTTACTAATATTTGGTGGTATTGTAAGTGAATGTAATATAAAAAGTAGAGGTTCTGGAAGTTATGGTTGTTTGCAAGAGTGGTTATAATGATGACTATAGAATTTAAGTTGGATGAGAAGAAAAATGAGAAAGTGAGGGGAATAATAGAGTCAAAAGAGTGAACAGTGAACAAATAGATATGGTTGAAATACTGTTGGGTTAGGCATCTTAGAGAAAGCAAATCCCTTTAAGGCAAAGTTCTCCAATCATGTCCTTGATTTGATCTCATATCCAACTCATCTGGAATATTCCACCAATTAAAACTCTTGTCAGTTGAACACTTAGTATTTCCTCTTCAATTTCTACTTCACCTACACCTGCAAACACTACCTAATGGCACAATAAGAGATTCATCTTTGATCTTGTTGTTCTCCCAAACTCCCAACAACTCTCCTTTCATTCTATACCAGTTTCTTAGCCTCAGCACTATTGACATTAGGGCCAAATAAGTCTTTGTTGTGTGTGTTGGGGGGCTGTCTTCTGTATTATGGAATGATTAACACCATCATTGGGCTCTACTCACTAGGTGTCACTAGTAGAACCCTACCCTGCCATTGTGATAGCCAAGTACTTCTCCAGATAGTACCAAATATTTCTTGGGAGCAAAATCACCTCCAGTTGAGAACTATTGTTCTATACTAATTATTTCTATATACTCTTCACCCACTTATTCCTACATCCTATAATTTGCCTTGTATATCATTAGTCAGTAATAGTTCTCTGTAAAGTTTAGTGCCCACCAAATGTGATGACTATCTGGCATGTCTTTATCATTTCCGGTTTTTATACAACTTTTAAAAATCCCTCTTGATTTACACTTACATTAGCTCCCAGGATGTTCTATCTTTTGCTTTTCATCTGACTTCTAAGATTATTTTCACTCTCAAATCTTTTATCCTTCTGCATTTCCAATGTAAGGCTCTATGGACCAGTCCCTAAATAAATCACTTTTTATTATTTCCTCACATAACTCTACAGCTTCTATTATGACCTCTATGCAAATCAGAAACACAGCCTGCTCTCTCCCAAGCTGAAAAGATGGGTTTTTTTTTTCTGCCTTTCTCTTACTTTTATAAATTTCTCTGGAACTTGAAAATTCAAACCCCCAAACAGATCATTTCCTCTAACCTTACTGTATATTCCAAAATAATTTTCTATTAAATATCCCACTACATTCCCAATCTTTTAGTGTCAAAATGCCAGTGTCATCTTTGATCAGAGCACTACACCACTCTTCCCAACAGCTATCTTATCCTGGCCTAATTATCTCATTGACAAGGTCATTTCCCAAATTTGCTCATTCAATAGTTTTGCCTAGATCAATGCTCTACTATTATGATCTCCTGGGCTACAGTACTTTCCTCTTCTAATCAGTTATTGACTTCGTTTTTAAAAATAGTTTCCTAGAAGGATATACATGATCATGACATGACATCCCTATACTTCACCCAGAGGCTTCTGTGAGTCTCTGTGATATTCACAAATATTTCTAAACTCTTTAGTCTATTGCCATGTCCTCTCTGAACTGGTTCTAAACTGTTGTTCCAAATTGACTTACCTTTGTACTAACAAATGTAGAAAGGACTTATCTTGAAATTTCAACTCACGGCATTTTTTCCCCTTAGCATCACTTAGGATTTTCACTCTTCCTAGATTCATCCTCTCTCCTTCTTCCTGTCTAACAAACACCTCTTGACTCTGACAGACTCTCCCGATCTTATCGGATTCCTTACTTTGCTATTTCTCTATGGTCTCTTCTCTTATCCCACCATTGAAAGTAAAACATTGTTTACAGAGTTCTTATAGTAAGCCACAGACTATGATATGTGTGTGGATATGTATAGATATCTGCATCTATATAGAACAGATTTATCTAACATAAAAAATAAATTTAATCCTCATTTTATAGATAAGAAAATCTAGCACAATGAGATTAAGTGACTTGTTTCACTTGACATGAAATTGAGGTTTAAGAGCTGGGATTTTTTCCTACCAAAGTTCTGTGTGGCTCTAAAATCACTTTCTCATCCACGACAAATGTGACTTCAAGAGTCATGTTACCTTACCCTGAATGTTCACTATTCTTTATCTAAACTTTCCTTTTAGCATTTTTACTTATGATATTGTGCAAATTATATATGTAGACATTTCATTTTTTGTTCTGAGCTCCCAAATGTTTATATGAATCACGTGTATATCTACCAAACCACCTAACCCAGTACCTCACACATTCAGTAAAGGTTTGCAGGGAGTTTGTCTGATAGAAAGAAAAAAATTGTTATTGTGCATCTCAGTACTGAGCTGAGCTCTAGATAAGTGTTCCAATTCCAGATCCAACTGGAGTGATTAATACTTCACATACCACAACTGGAAACATAGATCTCCACCATGTGAAGAGGTATCAATATGCCTAATGCTGGAAATAGATACTGTTCTTGCCCTTAATGCCTAAATTTTCTCCAATAGAAATGCATTTCTTGGAGGGAATGTCATTATGACCTATTAAAATCAAATCATATTTGGTTAGAAAGATATATACACTTGTAATTAAAGTGATATCATAGACACGAATTGGTCATCTTAGAGGAAGATTCTGGATAATATTACTGCATGAGTGCTGAAGAGTCTAATACATGTTCAAAACCTTTTCCTAATATTTACTAGTTATGTTGCCTTGGCCAAGTTTTCTAACATTCTGGGCCTCAGTTTCCTTTTCTGTAAGATGAGAGATTTACTAACATCACTTCATAGGGTTGTGGAGAATTTAATAAAAAAACAAGTTTTTTTATTTGAAAAAAATAACACAATATTTATCAGAGTACCCAATAAATAAAAACTCAATAAGTGATATATAGTAATAATATGCAAAAAACTGGATATAACAGAGGTTTGTGGGAAGCAAGAGACAGGGAAGAAGGTGAAGTAAAACAAGAGGTAAAAACCCATCAAGCACAAATTGTGGGTATTTAATTTCCCCAATCTTTGGTCATGTCTGGTTCTTCTGACTGTCTAAGAACATAGTATACACTAATTTGTGAAAAATCACACTGCTTGTGACTCGTGGCAGTCTGATGCAGTTCCTCAGCCTCCACTCCACACCAAGATAAGCATTTATCAGTAAAAAAACTGCAACCTAATGACATCAGAAAATGATCCTTCCTTGCATCTGTAGGGTGGCGTATCTCCCTCTCACCTCTGTACTTCCTTTTCTGCCTAGTAGTATCCATTGCTATTGTAAACAAGAAGTTATGGTGGCAATTTGGCATGGCCTTTGAAGGTTCTCAACCTTTGTAACAATTCTGCATGATCATTTGACCTGACATCAAGTGGAAGGCTGCTTTCAGCCTTTCAGAGGGGCCATATGTGTGCTTCTTGTGGCAGATGGTAAAAATTCTCCATGTATTGGGAGGAAGAGCCATCTACTTCTTAAACTGAGCCATTATGAGGATATCAAGTACATCTGCTCACAGGCAACCTGAGGGTGAGTGTGGGCAGCTGGCTTACAAACTAATCATGGACATGTAGATTATGGATGGAGGAAGAGGGTCAAGGTAAGTCACAACTCCTTTGAAGAAACAGCAGTCAGAGAGAGTGGAAGCCATTGCCAGAGCCTCTGATTGACCTAAGGCCATGCTTACCTGAGCCCTATTTCCTTATCTGTAAATGACAATGTAAATCTCACAATCTAGTTGCAGCATTTAAAAAAATAGGTATATGAATGTGCCATGTAATTTTTAATGACCTGACATTAACTGATTGCTACTATGATTTTCAAAGACTTGCCTATCACTTTATGAGAACCAATGCTCTGACAGATTAAGTTTTTGTGATCTGAATTTTTTTTCTTTCCTGTATCAAAAAAATTGATTTCTTCACTAGCAGGTGGAATTTATATCTCCCAAGGGTCTTATAAATTGGACAGGTGAGTTCTGGCCCTCTACTTCAGTGGGTGATTTCTCCTTTGGGAAATACCTTTTCTTGTATTAGGAAAAATTATATAAATCAGACACCAGAAAGTACATGTCAGTGTTTTCAATAATTTCTAGAAAAGCATAGGAATGAAATAAAAATAAAGCCTCCTCAAATTCTCATTTGTTTCTTCCAGACTGGAAATATGTTTTCTCAAGTGAAGCTTATTTTTCTTCCTTCTATTATTTTTGATGACTTGTCTATTAGATCAAATATCAATCAGCCAAAGGTAGCATGTGACTATGATTAAAAAAATGAAGGTTCTTAATCATTCATTTGGCAAATACTTATTTTGTGCTTACTATATGCTGGGCAGTAGGATTCTCATAGTTTGAACCGAAGGGTGGATGTGGCAGGAAGACAAACAAGTCCATAGGGAATAGTAAAGATGAAGTGCTAAAATAGGAAAAGTTGCCTCTAAGCCCAGCACTCTGGGAGACTGAGGCGGGTGGATCTCCTGAGGTCATGCATTCGAGACCAGCCTGGCCAACATGGTGGAACCCCATTTCTACTAAAAATACAAAAAATAGCCGTGCGTGGCAGCAGGCACCTGTAATCCCAGCTACTCGGGAGCCTGAGGCAGGAGAATCACTTGAACCTGGAAGGTGGAGGTTGCTGTGAGCTGATTTTGGATTGCACCATTGTACTCCAGCCTGGGTAACAAGAGTGAAAACTCTGTCTCAAAAATAAATAAATAAATAAAATAAAAATAGGAAAAGTTCAAAGATATATAAGACAGCATCTAATTAAGACTTGCTGTTCAGAAAACTTCTCAAAGGAAATATTGAGACCTGAAGGATGGGATGGAACATTGGAGAAGAAAAATTTTCAAGATGGAAAAAGCAGTATGTGCTAAGATAATATACCTGTGCAACTTTCTTCATGTATATATTTTGAGAATGAGAATGATCATTGAAGAATCTAGAAAGGCAAGGTAGGGTTAGATCTTGCAAAATCAAGCAAATCATGCTAATTTTGAACTTTACCTCATGAACAAGGGATTTCCTAGCATTGAAATGTTGCATGCAGGCATGTAACTGTGGCTGCAGTAAGACTGAGGCTTGGAAGAGCCAAGATAGGCAGAGAAGAGATAATGGTAGACAGACTTTTGTGCAGGGTCTTCTTTTTTTTAGATGGAGTCTCGCTCTGTCGCCAGGCTGGAGTGTAGTGGCACAATCCCGGCTCACTGCAACCTCTGCCTCCCAGGTTCAATTGATTCTCCTGTTTCAGCCTCCCAAGTAGCTGGGATTACAGGTACGCACCACAACACCCTGCTAATTTTTGTATCTCTAGTAGAGATGTGGTTTCCCCATGTTGGCCAGGATAGTCTCCATCTCCTGACCTTGTGATTTGCCCGTCTCAGCTTCGCAAAGTGGTGGGATTACAGGCATAAGCCACCGTGCCCCGGCCTTGTGCATGGTCTTGTAGGAGAAAAAATGTGTGACAGTCTCTATTCATAGTAGAAGACTGGGATTTCTTTGCACTGGACAAGGTTAAATGGTTAGGAAAGACTTTATTCAAGACTAATGCAATAGCAGGAAGAAACTGAACTCAGTCTGAACTCAACCAAGCTGAAAAAAGAGGTTGGAGAGGTTTTAAGAGCTGGTGGGGCCCAATCTTATGCCACTTGTATTTGCTGATTGGCCACACCTAAAAGAATAGTAAACTTTCTCCTGTCTTAATGGCATCAGATATTTTTACAATTGGGAGCAAGATACAATTGGGAGCAAGATACAATTAGGAGCAAGATAGCCTTTAGGCTTTTAGGCTCCTGCAGAGATTAGGAGAAAGAGGCATTATTTACTTTGTTGATTACATTTCAAAGGATGGCTTCCGGTCTTAGAGAAAGACATTCCTGGGTTGTAAAATTGGCCAGAGGCTGGAATAAGATTTACATCTCAAAGGGGCAGATAAAGAATTTGCAATTACAAGTTTTCTAACTTAAGGAAAGGGAGTTCAGGGGCCTTGAGACTGGGAAAGAAGGGTTCTAAAGTCTGATGGAGCTGAGGGAAACCTTAAGGTTGACTTGGTCAAGACAGTCAGAAGCAACTTGCCATAAGCACAGTATTTTTTTCCAAAATATATTTTACTTAAAAATCATATTATCTATGTATTACATTCAAAAGTATATGTGTTTATAAAATGTATAAAAATAGTGCTTGCCTTGATTTGGATTTTGCCAAGAGTAGAACCCGAGATAAAGACTTAATTTGTGATGGTTTCTTTGGAAAATAATTCCAAAGAGAAGCAATAACAGTAGGGAGACTGAGACAGGAAAGGAAGAAAATTCAATAAAGACCTGTGATGAAGGTGCTGGCCTTGGCAAAGAGAGCTGAACTCGGCAAGGATCTCTAAAAAGAGTACAAAAAAAAAAAAAAAAATAAGCAGTTTAATGGAATGCAATACAGCTGTCCTACCACACTAAGTTCTAAGAGTAAAATTGATATTTATTATACCTCTCCTTTACCGCCTGAGAAAATAAAAATACCTCAGGGCAGTCCAAGTGATGTGAACTATGAAGGCCCAGAGAGACAAGAGTCTAGGGCTTTAGTCATGCCCTCTCCCTTATGCTCGGGGGCAATTGTTTAAAGTCTTTTTGGTTCTGAGGAGCTGCCTCGCCTGTTATCTTCACATTCCTGCAATGTGTGACACAAAACACAATCTATAACTAATCAATAGCTTATGCTATTTGAATGTAAATTCTTAGCAAACTACTCAGGAACTGTCCCTATGTTTTCTTTAAAAATTGACTTGTGGTCAGGCAGGGTGGCTCATGCCTACAGTCCTAGCACTTTGGGAGACTGTGCTAGGAAGATGGATAACTTGGGGCCAGGAGTTTGAGACCAGCCTGGATAATATAGTGAGAACTCATCACTACAAAAAACAAAATAAAATCTGTTTGTAACTGATGGTAATCAGAAAGTCTTTTCAGGTTGTTGAAAAGACTCTATACTGAGAATCTATACTCCTGGGTTGCAATCTTCAAACTTGGCCGACCTAAACTCTCTACTTGTATTAATATTTCCTCAGCTTCCTTTTGGCTTGTCATATCTGTTGTAGATTTCCCTCCCTTTCAGGGACAAATTCAGTAGCTAGGTTGCTTACATGTTGTGGTGATCTAATCCTTCATCCTTGAGGGATAATTCCTTTATTTTCTGTTATTGTCAGACTATTTTCCTCAATTTTATTCTCAGTGTTAACACCAGACATAAAATCCAAATACACATTCTAGTAAATTCCCATTTTTCTGCATATAGTCTTTCTCAGCTCTGTGATATGGTAGCAACCCCAGCTTCTCATGCTGTGTTAATAATCCTGTCTTAGTTCAGGCTGCTATACTTGAACAAATACCAATAACTGGGTGGCTTAAACAACAAACATTTCTTACAGTTCTAGAGGCTGAGAAGTCCATGATCCCAAAGTACCAGCCAATTTGTTTCCTGGTGAAGGCCCTCTCACTGGTTTTTAGATGACCCGCTTCTTGCTCTATTCTCACATGGCAGAGAGAGAAAGAAAGAGAGGGAGGAAAACAGATAGATTGTCTTTCTTGTTCTCTTTTTATAAGGGCACTACTCCCACCATAAAGGCTCCACTCTCATGAACTACTTACCGCTCAAAGGCCCTAGCTCCAAATTGCACAAGGCACTAGGGCTTCAACATATGAATTTTGGCAAACATTCAGTCCATAGCAAATCCCAACCTTTCATTGCTTATTGGCCGGCCTACCTGCATGTGGTGCCCGAGTGACCAGGTGGAATTGTAACTTACAGCTCAACAGAATTCTCACTGGGACTCTTGGTGAAAATATTCCTTGCTGGAAAACAGGGTTTTCAATCCAGCAAAGCTTAACATTGTGAGGCCAGAAAGTACAAATTTTATAATTGTCTGCTTGGAGTAATTAAGAGGCCAATCATACATCTCATTTTTGGTGTCCAGTCTGATGTACTCAATGTCTTGTGGTTGGTTTACTGCATGGCATAGCAACCTTCAGAAGAACTTCCCACCCCTTTAGTGTGTCTTTCACAAGCTGGCTCCTTAATTGAGCCTTTAGTAACATATTAAAAGTTATCAAGAGATGCTTTGAGGTGATAAAGTATAGGGTAGGAAGAGTTAACACTCTGGTCTTGAGTCCATCACCATATTTCACTTGCTCTAAAATGGGTTTCTTGTTCCAAAGCAATATTATATGGGATCCATGTCACTAAATCATGATAATCTTAGTAACTTATAAGCCCTCAAGACAGTAAAGTTCGCAGAGTATGGAGAAAGGTATGTTAAGCCCATATTTGAAATAGTTGTCATTTTTAGTAAGGAAGAATCACTGCTTCTTCAGGGTTGAAAGATTCCAACTGGATCAACTTGCCACCAAGTAACTGTTTGATCTTATTGAGGGATAGTCCCATATTGAGCACTCAGATTCTGTCACTGCTTTGACTGGTTGTCAGCAGTGGCTAGATCAACTTTCATGAGAAAGCCCATACAGAGCTTTTATCTCTGCCACCAGGACTGTTCCTTTCATAGCCCCTTTGTGCCAGGCCTGGAGTGGCCTAGCACAGAAGCTGGCTGATAGTCATGGGATGAGTCATTCATCCACCAGGTCCCTTAATCCTTCATACACAGTTGAAGATCTCTGTTGGGTACTGAAGTAAGACACAAAGATCTGCACACTTTTGGCCATTCCTTTAGATCCATCGACATGCCTCTTCTCTAGAGCTCCTTTTACGCTGTCTTTTAGAATTGCTTATTTCAGCCTCCTGACCCAACCATGAGGTGTCAATAGAGAAGCTTCTACAAACAGACAACATGAAGAGCACTCATATAAGTAAAAAATAGCATGTTATAGGGAGGAAGGAAAGATCCTTTTATCTGAAAAAATCAAGATAGCTTTATGAAATAAGTTGATTTGCACTTTGAAGGATAAAACAAAAAGCTATTGTTTTAAGAACATAGGCTATTTGAGACTAGTACTCTAAAGGAAGAGCACTCACAAGCAAAGAGGGAAGGATCAGGGTATGTGGTCAGCGAATGCTAAGTAGTTCTATCTGGACTGAATCCAAGAGAAGACAATTCTTTTTCAGAATGAGTGGTGTAGGAAACAAATACTGTCATGATTTGAAGAAAAAAATATTTCATAAATTCTCTTCAGTCCTAATGAAGTCACCTCATAATCCACAGTGGGAGTATCATCCAACCAGAACAAACTGCCCATCCATGAGTTTCCAAAACCACGTGGCACTGATGCCAAACTCAGAGGTCCATGTGCCACAGCCATTAGGGAGTGTCCACATTTTGAGTTACATAATCTTAGAAGGAAAGAATAAACTATGGTTAATGTCAAGGTCTTGCCAAGGAGAACACAGAAATGAAAAAAAAAAAAAAGCAGCAAGGCACAACTGTGATTTTCTCTAATCACTCTTGAAACTTGAGATTTTTCTCAAAGCAAAACAGAACTGCTCTTTTTATTTTTTCCTACAGGCTGGGCCGAGGTTTCAATTTTAAAGGACTTTCAAGTTATAGCACGGCAGGTCTCCCTGTTACCCACAACAAAATTTCTTTCATCAGTTCAAATGCATATGTTTTCAAAGGGACTAAAGGAACTGATCATCTATAGAAATCAGCCATACCTGTGAGCTCACGCCAGCTGTAGTCAGTCTGTAAACATGCTTGGAGGAAAACGCTGTCTTTTAAAGGGAAAATACTCTGTCCTTTTTTGATACTTGATATTTTGCAGGCAGCAGCTCCAAGTTGTTGATGAGAATGAGGGTCACAAAACTTTGTTATCTTTATATTTTTCTTTTAAAATTTATTAATATTATTATCATTATTTGAAGTGACTGGAGGAAGGGAAGGAGATAGCACACAGAAGGAACAAACAGACTTTTCCCTTCTAATTAGAGCTGGTGCTCTAATCAATTCTGGATTTGGGCCAGTGAACAAACTTTTCTCTCAGTACTCTGAATATACCACATGGCACTGGCCTCTATCCCAGAACTGAGCATAGGTTCATCACGAAGCCAGCTGGGTCCTGGCCCAATGGATAACAGTCTCCTCTTTAAAACTCTTCCATTAGGTATGTTTCTATCTCATAGAGAAAAGTGAGCATAGTGCATTTTCAGAAGGATGGTCTGGTACACTGCATTATTGAGATTGATCCTGCTCTACTGTCTATCTCTTCCTTGTTATCCTGTATCAGTGCTGTCTTTTGGGACACTATGAAAGACTTCTCTGAAAACTGCCTTTTGATATTTCCAGGGATAAACAATGAAAACCTTCTGATAAATTAGAATGATTGCATTCCTGTATCAGTTAGCCTAACAGGTGGCCATGTTATTTATCCCATTGCAGACTTTCTATGTATTGGATTGAAGGGGGACCATGGTATGAATGGAGGCTAGAAGCAGCAGTTGACAAGTGTTTCTATACAGGTTAGCCTAATTTTAAGGGAGTATGACACACAGAATATGTAAGTTAATTAATCTGGGCACCAGTGTTCGCTAAATTTAATTTAAAGCAGGATCCTTTAGTGTTAGTTTTGTAAGAATTCTATAGTATTTCACTTAAATAACAAGAAAATTATATTTATACACAATGATCCTTATAAACATGTTTACCTCAAGTAGAAATCCATCCACATATTCATAGAAGATAAAAGCAAACTAATACACAACAATTATTACTGATTTTACTCTGACTTTTGTTTGTATGTCTAGCTTTCCTCTAGATTATAAGCAATTTGAGCATTTGATTTTTATCTAACTAATTTGTTAATTTGTTTTATCCCTAGCACTTAGCCCAATGTTTGGCCATAACAATAATAATAATAGTAATTAATTTTAGCTTAATAGTTGTTTGATATTTGCAGTGTGCCAGGTAATATTTTAAGTGTGTTTTGCATACAATATTCCATGTGATAATCACAAAAGATGAGTGAATTGAGGCAAAGCAATGCAAAGATAAGTCTGCTTCCCCAAATCATACAGCTCTGATGGAGACAAAGTTGAAACTGGTGTTTTGTCTCCAGAATCCATGTTCTTACAACCTTAATTATAATAGGCTTTGCCTTTGATTGGGTTCTCATGGAAGGAGGGACTGAGAAAAATATTTAAGTGCAATTTATTTGGGAAGTGATCCAAGGAGCATTGGTGAGAGAAGTGAAGAACTAGAGAGAAGGGAAGGACACCAATGACAGCAAGCATTAATGAGCAGGTTACTGCCGGGCTGGGGCTCACCCTGCTGGAGTCCATTGGGAGATGGTACAGGACACACTCAGAATCATGCCACCCAACTAGCTGGGAGGCTGACTCACCAGTTCCTACTTCTTTAAGGTTGCTCCTGGGGTGTCCACTCTCATGCATGTCTAGCCTCAATGGCTAGCACAATGGGAACTGAGCACAATCCCATGGAAGGTTTTAGCAAAGAGTCACCCCACCAGCTGCTGGTGGAAGAGTCAATGCCAAGGAGTCCTGGGTGGAATAAAGATGGCACTGCTGTTTCAACATGAAAACACCTTTTTGGAGGGAAAGAATAGATAGAGATGTGATGTATTCATCAATTTTGGTCCATTTGGTGAACAGTTCAAAAAAATTGTGCAAGTTCTTAACAGGGCTCCCCAGTTGCTCATAGATAAGCATGATGGTTTCGTGATCACAGACCTGTTATGAGAAGATGAAGTTTTTTTAGTGACATTTCAAAGCTCTTCAGACAATTACTACATGGACATTTTCCTTCGCCAGAGGGAATGGGCCCAGCCTTCCCTAGCATCAATTAAGTAAAGAAAAAAAAAAGGAAAAATTTAGTTTCTTGTACTGCTTCATTGCTTTACTTAATTGACTTGTTTGAGTGTGTGCCAGAACTGGAAATATCTTGTTAGTGTGGCTAAGTTTAAAAATCGACTTACATTTCAATTCTATGCAGCTTTCAACACAGAGAGCTTTATAGTTGTTGCTGATGGGGGGTGGTAACAATGTGCTGGGAGGGAGAATGTGTGTTTAGGAAAGGAAACAAATTAGTAGCTTCATAGGCTGAAGTCTTTAATAATATGGTAATCTAGGGCCGACTTATTATAAATTCTGAATAAGCGTTGTCTGCTGTTTAAAATTTCCCATGGCTTACTGTCAAATATATTAAAATGGATTTGGAAAGTCTGTAAGCCTTCTAATCATGGATAAAATATATTCTTTTACAGGACTCTAAATTTGTGGTAATTATGTGCCATTTAGTTAATCTCCCTATATTATTTACCAAGAATATTTTGTAGTCAAATACTTCAAGAGTTGACAGGGTAATGTTCAACAGCAACTATGAGCAAAAATGGAAGATCAAGAGGGGTTGGGAAAAAGCAGCTGAATATAAAAATGATTTGTTTTTATGTTAGTTATTTATGGATTCCATCAGTGAGATAGTTAATGGAGTCACCTATGTTCTATTAAACACTCAGGCTTGGGTGTATGTGAACGCATGCTTAAAAGAACAGAAGTCTACAAATACAATAACCCCTAAAACAAAAAATGAAGCTGATTTAATGAGACTAGGTATTAAGAACCCATTTGTAGTGCCCATGCATGTCATACATACTTGCAAACAGCTGAGGTGTGTGAGACCAGGGCAGCTGCCTAGATATTCCGGAGCCCCAGAATAATTAGTCACAATAAATAGCTTTTCTGAAGCTGCTCAGAATTGGCAGGGATTTATTTTCCTAAATAGTAATTGACAGAGATAAAGAATGATGTTGCATTGTGCATTTGGCCACCTAAATATTTTCAGTTCCTTCTTACTCAGACATGGGAACTGAAAATGCTTTGATATTTATACACTATCCTGCTCATGAACACCATGGTGGGGACCCTCAGAATGGTTCTGTAGTTTTACTGTCACCTCAAGAAAGAGCACAGTGACCCCAAGACTCTGCCTTTTAAAACATTATCTTTACTGTGGTAAGAACACTTAATGTGAGATCTACCCTCATAACAGATGTTTGAGCATACAATACAATACTGTTAAGTATAGGCACAACGTTGTACACCAGATCTCTAAAACTTGCTTCTCTTGCATTACTGAAACTTTATAACTGTTGACTTGCAACTCCCCATTGTCCCCGTTCCCCTTCTCCTGGCAGCCAACATTCTATTCTCTGCTTCTATGAGTTTGGCTATTTTACATACTTCATGTAAGAAGGATCGTTGTATTTGTCTGTCTCTGACTGGCTTATTTCACTTAGCATAATTCCCCCAGGTTCATCCATGTTGTCACATATTGCAGGATTTCTTTCTTTGTTAGGGTGGCTACTGTTTTTTTTTTTTTTTTTTTTAAAGGCAACAGGTGTTGGTGAGCATGTTACAAAACTAGAACTCTTGTAAACTGATGGTAAAAATGCAAAATGGTGCAGCTATTATGGAAAACGGTATGGAAAGTACTCAAAAAATTAAAAATAAAACTACAGCGAGGTCCAACAATCCCACTCTGGGTATTTACCTAGAGGAATTGAAATCAGGATCTTGAAGAGATATAGTACTTGAGTGTTCATCACAGCGCTATTCAGAATGGGCAGGAAAACATCTAGATGTCCACTGAACAATGAATGGATAAAGACAGTGTGATGTATACATACAGAGGCTCTTCCATTTTTAACCTACAGCTGTGGATAACGTAAGAAGATTCAGTTCAAAAGAGGCAATGCCTGGGCTCTTGCATATAAAAATCCACTTTTTTTTTTTGTTTGTGACATGAGTCTTGAATGTAAACCTTGGACAAACACAACTCTAACCACATACATTCAGTAGGAAATTTTGATATTAAAATGAATACATAGCAACAGTATAGTACATAGAAGATTACTTTAAGTAGACACTCAAGCACTACATATGGTTCTTTTGCAGTTTGCATTTTATAAAGCAAATAACAAACTCAAACATAGGAAAAGAAATAGAAATCTTTTTCTTATATTTTTAAGCAATTAGTCATAAAAGTTAATGAGTATTAGCACATTTGCCATTCCCAGTGGGACTTTTCTTTGTGTCTAATGCTAACCTCATTTGCCTACATAATGATTCCTATATTCCATTCATTGTCTTGGAGAAAGCCTGACAGAAACTGCATAGAAATTGCTAATTTTCCATCTTTTTAGGACAGTTCATTATGAGTATTTAGGTTTCTGTTATTATATGAGCTCACCACAATCCTGTTAATTTCTTATTTATTTTGAAACAGGTTAATGATATTCAGAACTGTGAAAGTTACTCTAGAAACCTTCATTTTCTTCTCAGCTCCAATGTGAGGTTTCTGCATGATTATGCTTCTGGTGATCAGGTATTTTTGTAAGGAGAAAAATAGCAAGATTAACTACAATCGACTGGAAGCTCTTGGAGGACATAATCTTAAATCAACTTTGCTGATTTCCCAAGCACCTAACATCACGTTTTGTTATAGCATGTAAGAAGTGAATGAATGTTGAAAATGAGTATAACTGCCTGCACAGACAGGTGACCTATCTTTATTTTGATTCTGAAATGTCCTAAGCTCTAAACCAACCATAAAAGGTCAGAAACCTAGTGTGCTTGAGCCACTGACTTTATCGTAAAATGCACTTGTATTTCTGTGAAGATACACTTAGAATATAAACCCCCTGATTTTGAGCTGGTACACAAAACAGTAAAGGAGATTTCCTGAGCAGGTGGAGAAGATAAACACAAGTTTAGCTAAAAACTCCAACATACGATGCAGTCAAAGGTCGGTTGGAGAGGAGGACAAATGTATCTGTTCTGGGGGTAGGTGGTTAGGAGGAAATACCAATATCATCCATCATTTTGAATCTAGAGATTTCTTAGCTTCAGAGTTGTTAAAATACATCTCATTTTTGTGTGTGTGTGTGTATGCACCAGTACAATCAAGTATGCAGGAAAATGGCAATTACACCTGTTATACAGATGGCAAAACTAGAAGATATAAATAGAATTGTAGCTTTTACAAAGACATTCAGATTGTGATCATGATGAAATAGAAACCTACTCCTTACTAGCTCTGAGTTCAAGGCTTTTCCTCTTTAACCACATTCAACTGGCTTTCTTGTTCTCCCCACTTCCACTCTCCAACTCATAACTAAGTTATGTGTGTTGGTTCTTCAAGTGTACTTGAAATACACAACCACCTGTGAACTCATTCATAGATAAAGTGAGTATATCTTGCAAAGGAAATACATAGTGAGTCTTAAAATGTACATGCCATTTTACTTTGTATATATGATAACAAAACAGAAAAGAACTTTTATATGTTTACTTATTCTGACTGGTAACAGCATATAAACCAGCCTTGTAAGTAATGACACTGTTTACTAGTTTGTAGAGTCCTTTATACAAATATGAGCAAATCCAGGGGATATGATAGTTGTATGTATATGTAAATATTTGTGTGTGTGTGTGTATTTAACTAGTCTTCTTACTCTCACCAGAGCAAACACTAGAAATAACTGAATCCAGTGGTCTTCCATAGTTTCTTTAAATATAACATAACTCACAAATATAACATAACTCACTATAGACAAACAAGTGGGAATTTTTATTGACTGATCTTTGATACTCTAAAAATAAAAATCATACTATTTCCTTGTATTGTAATACCGACTATGTTGCATAAAAAACCTTTATTTAGCTATAAATACTACTTACAGGACATAGACCTCACATTAAAAATAATGTCAAATCATAACTATGTCCATGAGAAACCATGTTGCCTGCAAAAGTAAAAATTGAGATGTTTTAAAAAACCTAACTAATGTGGTCTGATATATTTCACAAAAAGGGAAAATACACTACATTTCAAGTATCCTGGAACACTAATAAAATTGAGCTTATAATGATGAAGAAAAATTTAATGAATTCTAAAAAAAACAGAAAAGGTACAGGTGATATTCTTTAGTAAAAATTAATAAATCTATATAAGCTAGAAAACAAAAAATGCAAAGAGAGAATAAAAAATAAAATCACAGAATTTATAAAAAGTAAAATTTTGAAGGTTTATATTTCAACATATGAGATACAGCTAAAGCAATATAAAATGTAAGTAATTTTCAAATAATAAAAAGTAAAAAATAAGCATTTATATCAACATGTTAAAAGTGACCAACAATAAAAACCTATGGAAAGAGAAGAATCTATTAATAAAGATATAATGAAAAACAGTTGGAAAAAATAGGTAACATAATAAGTAAATCTATTTGCTTTTCATTTGAAAACTGAAACAAAATAAAAAATTGATTATTTATTGAAATAAAATTAAAAGAGGAAGAAAGCACACTTATAAAATAAATGGGACCAAGGACATAACTATTGGTACAAAAAATGTTATTTAAACTAAAATATCTTAGCTCAAGTTTGTGAAAATACAATTGAAATCCATATGAAATAAATACTTTCCTTAGCAAATAATATTTTCTGTATCTAACCAGAGAAGAAAATAAAATAGGCAAATAGAGTAATGAAAAACTATACAAATGTTATCAAAAGACTACCAAGATCAATGGTTTTATAGGTAAATCCTACTAAACTTTTAGGAATAGATACAGAAATGATATTTAGTCTGGGAGCGGTGGCTCATGTCTGCAATCCCAGTACTTTGCGAGGCTGAAGCAGGAGGATCACTTGAAGCCAGGAGTTTGAGACCAGCCTGGGCAACATGGGGAGACCTGTCTCTACCAAAGATAAAAGCATTATCTGGGTGTGGTGGCATGCACTGGTAGTCCCAGCTACTCTGGAGGCTGAGGTGGGAGGATCTTTTGAACCTAGGAGGTCAAGGGAGAAGGAAGCCATGAATGCATCACTGCACTCCAGCCTGGGCAACAGAGCAAGACTCCATCTCTTAAAAAAAAAAGCTATTTAAACTCACTTGAACATAGAGAAAAAAATTCAAAATTATTCAAATAAAGGCTACATATGACAAGCATAGAGTAAAAATCACACTCCACTGTGGAAAGTTGAAAGCTTTACTTCTAAGATCAGGAGCAAGACAATCAGTAGTAAGATGCCCATTCTTACCATTTCCATCCAACATAGTACTTGAAGTCCTAGCCAAATAAAATAGGTGAGAAAAGTAAACAGTCGGGTGCAATGGCTCACAGATAAAGTGGGTGTATCCCAGCACTTTGGGAGCCAAGGCAGGAGAAGTGCTTGAGCCCAGAAGTTCAAGACCAGTCTGGGCAACATAGCAGAACCCCATCTCTACAAAGTAAAAAAAATTAGCTGGGGTTGGTGGCACATGTCTGTGTCTATGGTCCCAGCTACTCAGGAAACTGAGGCAGGAGCATCTCTTGAGCCCAGGAAGTGGAGGCTGCAGTGGGTTGTGATCATATCACTGCACTCAACTTGCATGACAGAGTGAGACTGTGTCAAAAAAAAAAAAATGCGGGGGCGGGAAAGAAACAAAAGGCATCCAAATTGAAAAGGAAGAAGTAAAATTGTCCTTGTTTTCAGGTAACATGATCTTATCTGTAGAAAAAAACTAAGTATTCCACCAAAAAGTTGCTGTA
Organism: Cheracebus regulus; assembly: GCA_963574635.1. Lineage (NCBI taxonomy): Eukaryota > Metazoa > Chordata > Mammalia > Primates > Pitheciidae > Cheracebus > Cheracebus regulus. Next base: position 10,645 of record CAUYQU010086016.1, on the reverse strand, counting down.
ACTAATAAATTCAGGAAAGTTTCAGGATACAAAATTAACATACAAAAATAAGTTGTGGGTCTTTACACTAGCAAAAAACTACTCCCAAAATACATCAAGGAAACAATGCCATTTGCAATAGCATTGAAAAGAAAAAGTGCTTAGGAATTAACTTAGAGGTAAAGTATCTGTATGCTGAAAACTATAAAACATTGATAAAAGAAATAATTACTGAAGACAGAAATCAGTGGAAAGATTTTCTGTGTTTATGGATTGGAAGAATTATTATTGTTAAAATGTCCATGTAGTATGGTAAAATTTGTATGGAATCACAAAACACCCTAAATAGCCAAAGCAATCTTGAGAAAAATAAACACAAAGTTGGAGGCATCACACTTTCTGATTTTAAAATATATTACAAAGCCTCACTAATCAAAAGACTATGATACTGGAACAAAAGTAGATATATAAACTAATGGAACAGAATTAAAATAAATTCATGCATATATGGTCAATTCATTTTCGACAAGCATCCCGCAACTTCAGATGGAGAAAAGGTAGTATATTCAATAAATGATGTTGAGGAAACTCGATAGCCACATGTAGAAGAATGAAATTGGATCTGTATCTAACACCATATGCACAATTAGATATAACCTCACATCTGTTAGGGTGGCTATTATAAAAATATGAATGATAATAAGTTTTTGTAAAGATGTGGAGAAACGGGAACCCTTGTAAACTATTGGTGGCAATGTAAATTAATAGATACGTTATGGAAAAGAGTTGTAAATTAGTAGATCCATTATGGAAAAAGAGTATGGAGGTTTCTAAAAAAATTAAAAATAGTACTACCATATGATTCAGCACTTACTCTCCTGGGTATATATCCAAAAGAAATAAAGTCAGCATCTTAAAAAGATACACACTCCCATGTTAATTGCGGCATTATTCAGAACAGCAAGATATAGAAATGAACTTAGTGCCCATGGGCAGATGAACAGAAAGAAAGAACAGAAAAAAAACTGTGTTATGTGTATGTATACATATATACAATGGAAGAACCTGAGGGACATTTTGCTAAGGGAAATAAGCCAGATATGGAAAAACAAATACAGCATGCACTCACTGATATGTGGAATCTAAAAATTTAAACTCATAAAAGCAGAAAGTAGAATGGTGATTTGCCAAGGACTGTGGGGTGAGGGAAAAGGGAAGGTGTTGGTCAAAGTATATGAAATTTCAGATATGCAGGATAAATAAGTTCTGTGGCTCTAATGTACAGCATAAGGACAATAAAGTCAGGATAATATTATTATTAAATTTTAATAAAAATATTACAAAATGACAATACAGACTAATCTCTTTTATGAATGTCAGTGCAAAAATTCCAGATGAATATAATCCAGCAACATATTAAAATGATAATTGACACTTAAGAGTATTTTACAATAAGAATATAATAATCTTTCAAAATCAGATTTATCAATATATTTCACTATATTAATCCAAATAAAGAAAACTTTGTCCATAAATGTTTAAAAGACATTAAAATTCAATGAAGCATTAAATTCTGAGATCCATTCCTGACTTAATGCATGTCTTTACAGTCTAACTACATATTTGCCAAAGAAATATTTTCTTTGCATATTTTAAATATTTTCTGTAGGTGACATTAAATTGCTATCTTTCTGTAACATGCTTCCAATATTTATAATGTATTTCTTATACTTAACCCATAGCTTAGTCTTACTTATTTTAAATATAGTAAAGGCACTGTTGACTTATCAATTCTCTTGTTGACAGACATTTATGTGGTTTCAATATTTTGCTTTAAAACAATAGTTCTAAAAACATGCCTTTACAAGGTTTTATTAAAAAATGTAAGAGTTGGCCGGGCACGGTGGCTCATGCCTGTGATCCCAGCACTTTGGGAGGCCAAGGCAGGCGGATCACGAGGTCAAGAGATCGAGACCATCCTGGCCAATATGGTGAAACCCCATCTCTGCTAAAAAATACAAAAATTAGCCGGGCGTAGTGGCGCGCGCCTGTAGTCCCAGCTACTTGGGAGGCTGAGGCAGGAGCATTGCTTGAACCCGGAAGGAGGAGGTTGCAGTGAGCCAAGCTTGCGCCACTGCAGTTCAGCCTGGCGCCCGGCAACAGAGCAAGACTCTGTCTCAAAAAAAAAAAAATAAAAAAGTAAGAGTTCCTCCAAGTTATATTTCTGAGAGTGTAATTGGTTGCTTGCACGGTTTATACCCCTTAATATTTACTAGAATTTATCAAATTGCTCTTTAAATAGGTGTTACCAAAGTATGCTCCTATTAGAAGGGTGTGTGATTCCACATCTTTCCTAGCATGTGGAATTGACAGATTTTAATTTTGCTTTATCTGATGCATGTGAAATGTTATACTATGTTTTTTATTTGCATTTCCCTGATTTTCTATTCCAGAGCATAGAAAAAGAAGAGCTTCCTAATTCTTTTGCTGAAGTCAGTATAATAGTGATACTAAAACCCAACAAAGATCACACAAAACACACAAAGGCCAATTCTTCATATGAATAAAAGTAAAGGATTAATAAATACAAAGTTATCAAAATAATTCAGAAGCATATTGACAGAAAATATTTAAATGACCATGTTTATAGTTTTTGCACTGTATTTGTAGAGACAGGGTTATGACCTGCTGCCCAGGCTGGTCTCAAAATCCTGGACTCATGCAATCAGCCCATCTTATCCTCCCAAAGTGCTGTGATTACATACATTAGCCACCACACCCAGCCAAAAAAAATGAAGTCTTTTTTTTTAAGTCCAGTTTTATTTATTTATTTTTTATCTTTTTTTTTTTAAAATTTTACTTTAAGTTCTGGGGTACATGTGCAGATCTTGCAGGATTGTTACATAGGTATACACATGCCATGGTGGTTTGCTGCCACCAACCCCCCATCACCTACATTAAGTATTTCTCCTAATGTTATCCCTCCCCTAGCAGCCCCATCCTCCAACAGACCCCACTGTGTGCTATTCCCCTCCCTGTGTCCATGTGTTCTCATTGTTCAACACTCACTTATGAGTGAGAACATACAGTGTTTGGTTCTCTGTTCCTGTGTCAGTTTGCTGAGAATGATGGTTTCTAGATTCATCCATGTCCCTGCAAAAGACATGAACTCATCCTTTTTTATGGCTGCATAGTATTCCATGGTGTATATGTGCAACATTTTCTTTATCCAGTCTATTGTTGATGGGCATTTGGGTTGATTCCAAGTCTTTCTTTGCTACTGTAAACAGTGCCACAATGAACATACGTAAAGTTTTAATAGTTCCTTCCAAGTGTTTGGGTTATGATTGGAAGAACAAAGCAATAACTGTAGTAATGAAAGTAGTGATGGTGCTAGCAGTAGCAACAGCAATAGTAATCACAGTTAATTATAATCTCCACCATCATCTCCACAAGTTCTTACATTTTCAGTGCCTACCTATGTGCCAGATATTGTACAAAGTGCTTCACAGATACTACCTCTGACCCTGTTATCTAAAGAATATCATGCCTATTTTACTTCTGGATAACGACATTGGAAGAGCATACAGTGTGCAAATTTCTAAAGTTCATGTAGCCATTAGATGATGAAACCATGTTTTAAACACAACTGTATTGGAATGAGCTGATAATCATTCTGCTATTTTATTTTGCTCATTGAATTTTGTTCTGACTTGTCTTAGGTAACTTTTCCCTTTGTTATGTCCCTTTGTAAATTATTTTAATACATTCCTGGCCATGGGTCCCCACCTGTAGAGTAAGCTTCTCAGCACTTCTAGTTTCTTTCACCACCTTCTTATCTACAGAGCTGCTGAACAAAGGGTTCTGAACAGAGCAGCTGGTAAATAAATATTGGTTAACTAATTTTCCCCTTTTTAAACATGTAAAACATTTCCCACAGTGTTCACTACTCCACCAATTACCTTGTTCCAAATCTCAAAGTCAGTCCATAAATTAAAGCTTAACATGGGGCTGACACAATCTACAAAAGCTTTGCTCATTTTCCCAACTATACGTAGTAAAAAGCATCGGTGAAGTTCTTAAAGAAAAACAAGAAACAAACAAACAAAAAAAAAAAACAAAGAAAACGATTGGGGGCTAAGTAGTTAAATACAGAACTCAAAGCTTGCAGTATTTCTAAAGAATAGAGGAGGAAAAAAGAAAACAAATAAGAGATTTGTAAATTAAAATATGCAATGAGGCATTAGAACATTTTGACATTTCTCAAAGTAAAAACCTGTTGGTCTATTACATCAAAGGTAGAAGGTAAATATGCCTTTTCTTCATTTCTAGTTTTTAGTTAATTCTGAGGAATGAAATTATATTTGCTGAAGAACTTGGAGACGGCTGCCAATATTTTCACTTGATTTTTTTTTAAAAAGCCTCTTCAAAAAGAAAATATTTTACCCCTGCCAAGGCTCTTTGTAGAGAACTATAGCCTTTAAAAATAAAGTTCAACAGATGCTCTTAAAGTCTGAAATTAATTTTTAAAGTAATGTGACTTTTCATGGTTTGTTGATTGATATTTTCTACTCAGGATGAGTGATTAGGAGAAGAATGTACAGGATGAGTAAGAAATGATAGTCTGCAACAGCCAGCTTTGATCAAAAAGGAATATGAGAGAAGAAAGACGTCTGCTTTGGCCTGTCTGGTCCCAGGTAGGTGGGGCATGGAAGTCAGACTTGGGGCTGGCAGTTGGCCCATCCATCCCAATCTCTTCATAAATTAAGGCCACCTCCTTAATAAGTCCTATTCCTCTCCTGTCACCATCCAGTTCACTTCCAATCAATACTAAGTTAAAGGAGCCCTTCCTATGATAGCTGGAAAGTAAAAGAGCTGTGAGCTTTTATTTTTATTTTTTCCTCTTAATCTAAGCAAGCCATGCCCAATGGAAATAATTCTTCTGTATTAAATTTTAGGTCTTCATTTGAACAGCTACAACAAGAAAACATTGTTCATTAACATTATTACTTAGTGTCTCTCTTTCAATGGAGAAATAGCCAATGATAATAAAGCCAAAAGCTATTTCATTGAAGTTAGATGAAAGTTCAACTCTTTGTATGAACCTCTGTAAATTGACTAAAAGTTAGAGTGGACCATTTGAAAACATTATGAAAATGGAGAGCTATGGTTAGATGTGATGACACATACAAATCTGTGAACAGTTAATAGAATAAGACTTGCAAATTTAATAATAATGAAATACAGAAATACAAAGAGGTTTACGAAGAAGCAACAGATAATGAACAAACACATAACTGACAGTTTCTCAGTGCATCTTTAATACTGAATGCAGCCTTGAAGTGGTTTACAAAGGAGAATTCAAGAGAGGCAACATTGCACAATGCCTTGCCCAGAGAATATACCTAATATTTGTTTGTTAAATGCTATAAGCAATCCATTTAACTGGGTTGGCCTATTCCTTTCTCTTCTACCATCTTCCTCTAGGAAAAAGAGGAGAGCTGATCTAAGTTACATATGAATTCATTAAAATAATAGCATGAAAAAGTCTGAGCAGAGAGGAACCAAGGCTGTATCTTGGTTATGCCACTTCCATGACGTGACTGCTTTAGTGACCTTAGGTAATTCAACTTTTATAGCCTTGGGCATTGTTCACAAAACAAGTATGTATAACTAGACATCTAGGCTCTTAGACAAGAGAATTAGTCATACTTAATCTTCAACAATACCTGTGGGGTGAGAAGACTAAGGCTCAGAGATGTAAGATACAGGAACATGTTTTTTGACTCTTGAGACTTTGCAAATAATATTTTAGAAAAGGACTTTATAGTTGACAAAGACCCAAAGACAGAAGATTATATCATCACTTCCCCTTAGTCTACATTTTCCTTTCCAAACTACAAAGTGTAATGATGGATGGGCCTTAACTATAGCTAGATAAACACTTTCTACCCACTGTAGATTCTAGTCGGTATGCAAGCTCATGGGAATGTATGAGGATATTGTAATAAGGAGGGTCTCAAGACAGCCACGATTCTCAGTCTAAATATGACACCACAGTGACAGGCTCATGGCCCACTTAGAATGGTGGCAATGACACAGTGCAGAGCTGGAAATCTAGAGACCTAGGCTGTTATCCCAGCTCTTTCACAAATTTGAGGTATGGCCTCAAGCAAGATCCTCCATTTCTTCTGGTTTCCAGAATTATCTGCTTTCCTTTCAACCTTGTATATCACTTGTAAGGATCAAATTAGCAAATGTGCACACACACACACACACACAAACACTTTTAAAGCTTAAAATCCTCTGCAGGTGCCAGACTGTCTGAACTCATATGAAGCTTGTCAAAAGAAATGGATGATGTATTTAAGACCAGTGGTTCACCAAAGTGGTGATTTCCCTCTCCCTCTCTCCACAGGAGACATTTTTGGCTGTCAGCACTGGGTGGGTGGGGGTGTGGTCTGCTACTGGCATCTAGTCAGTTGAGACTGGGATGTTAAACATCCTGTAATGCACAGGACAACCTCCACAACAAAGAATGATCATTTCAAAATGTCAGGTGTGATCAGGCTGAGAAACCTTGATTTAGACAAAGGTCCAAATTGTCTGGAAAGAAAAATAAAACTTTTGGAATCAGACTCACTTCATGCTGTCCTACTCTCCTGCTCCTTTCTAAGGTAAAGAAGAGAATTGTGTCAACATTTCAGATGCTGACACATTCAGACTCAGAAAAACTCCAGTCTTTTAGGTGCCCAAAATAAATTCAGGGCATGTTTAGTTCAACCTAGATAAATCTTTCCTAATGAGCCAGGGAGTTAGAAAAAACACGTTTCCCCAGAAGCTGCGGTCTTCTAACCTGTAACTCCTAGGCTTTTAGAGAAAAAAGAGCATCTCTCCAGTCTTTGGACTACATGATTTATTTGCTCATTTGGTTGACTATCCACAGGCCCAGGCTCAGGGCATTTCTCATCTCAGTTGAAAGTATATAAAGAGCATTGTTCAAACTACCTTTAGTGCTGGCTGTCTGCTTCCATCCCAGACCCACTGAGTAGGGGAGATGAGAAGCAATAAGGAGCTTTGTAGGGAAAAGCCAGAGAACAGTGAGGGCTGGGGGATGGTTAATTAGTCTGTTGTGATGTGCTCTCTCCAGCTGAGTCCCAGCGCCACAACAAGCCATTATTTTCAGAGTTGCCAATTAATTCAGCTGAATTTCTGACTCGAGGTGCCTCTCCAGTATAGAGCAATTATCTGACACCCTTAGCTCCTGGAAGGAAATGAATGTGCTCTATGGGGGGTATCAGACTCTGTGTATCACACAACAGGAGCCTCAGTCTCCTTCCCTGCCCTCTGTCAGATTCAGCAGTGAGCTTAAAAAAAAAAAAGGAAAAAGAAAGTAAGTTTCTCCCATTAAAAGATGGAAAGAGGGGAGGAAAGGGAGAGAGAGGTGTGGGAATGTAGGAGACATTTCCTCTTCCTGAGAAAAATTTCCATCTTTCTACATTCCCATAGCACAAAATGGAGTTTTATATTCAATAAATGTCTTGCCTAGATCTGAGAAGCTGAAGATATCGAGTACAGTATGTTCTGGAAGAACTATGATCTAAGGTTGAAGGAAGTATCAGAGCCTCTTCCTGGAAATGTACAGCACAAAGTGAGAACGAGTCCAGCCGAAAGTTTGTCTTTTACAATTATATCAGAGTAGTCCTCCAAACTTGCTAGATGTTAGAATTGCCCAAGGAGCTCTTGAAAACAATAATGCCGAGAACCAGCCATAGGGATTATAATTTAATTGGCCTAGGATAAGGCCAAATAATCTGTTTTTAAATGCTCCCCAGGTGATTCTCATGTGCGACCAGACTTGAGAATCACCGGAAATGGGGGTCTCAGACCAGGAGCATGGGCATCACCCGGGAACCTCTTAGAAAATACGGGACTCTGCTTCAAACAGGCTAAATCAGAAACTCTAGGGGCTGGGCCCAGCAGTCTGTGTTTCACCAAACCCATCAGGTTATTCTGGTTCACACTGAAGTTTGAGAATCATGGCACTAAAACATTGAGTTGCTTTATTTCTTTGCCTCTGTCTATCTTAGTATTAGGAAGTATCAGTACTGGTGGAGTTCTACTCGTGTGTGTGCGTGCGTGTGTGTGTGTGTGTGTGTGTGTGTGTGTGTGTGTGTGTGTTTTCCCAAGTTCCCTTGGGTTGACACCTTTGCTGTAATCTCTCCAGCTGAGATCATGTAAACTCTACCCATATGTTAATCCTGGTCTTATCTTTGAGCCAATCTCATCTCTACATCTTGATGAAAATGAATGAAATGATACTGGATATTATGAAATATTAGTTGTAAGGACTCAACACTTTCAGTGACAAGGCCATCAAAACTACATACACAGAAGTTTCATTCAACTGTATCCATCACCTTTCCTGATGGGAACCTCTTTGTTTTTTCTTTTTCTTTTTCTTTTTTTCTTTTGTGATGAGAACTTCTTTGACAAGGAGTTACTTGAGAGGAGACACAATTTTTACTGCTAGAAAGCTGATTATTTAGTTATCCACTAAGGATCAGGGCCTCTCTGTTATTTGGAGGGGCCTGGAATTTATAGTTATTCTACTATTCTTGGTCCACAGATAAAAAATAAGGATGAGAAATCATCGCTAACATGTGCTGTGGCTGACTGGAAGGGAAACTGTGATAGGAAACTTCCTTAGAAGTTTAACGGCATGTAATAAAAACTGAATTAAAGTGTCACAATAAGGGTTATTAAAATAATGCCTGAGGCTATTGGTGCTGGACATAAACTTGAGACTCATCAGGGAAGCTTCCACTGTAGGACTAGAGCAAATGACTTGCTTGCTGTTGTCTGAGGGGTCAGTGGGGTGGTGATATGAGGGCAGTGTTCCTGGGCTCTAGATTTTAGAAGGCAAAGGGAGAAGAAAAGCCACGGTGCTTGGCATTGGTTGAGTAATGAGAGATGTACTGATTAAAAAGGGAATATATAAACCCCCAGGGTCAGTGGCTGCCTTCCAGCAAGAGTCCAAATTATTGCCATGTGTAGTAGAGTCAGTGCATCTGTGAGCCGTTCCTTGGGGACGCACGGGAAGAACACATTGTGTGTTTGTTACTATGCACCTGCTGCCAGATTGCTGAAATCTGGTTACTGACAACAGATTAAATAAAAATTAAGTTAAAACAAAACAATATATGAGTTTGCTATCTGGCATTAAACTTTTATGAAAACAGATGGGTGAGCATAATCTCTCAGAGGAACTCATCTGAGCTGAGGCACTTTCTTCAGGCTGCAGGTGTAGACATTTCAAGAGCCCCTTGGGTCTCCTTTTGAAGAACAGAAACAAAAGCAAAAATCTAACACAGAATTGCACAATATGCGTTTCTTTTTTTTTGCATTAGCTATTTGAAAATATTCTAATGATGAGAGAAAACAGAATTCAGTATTACATAGAATACAAGGATCTGCATCTATTTAACACATTGATTCTTCTAATCAATCAATCGAGGTTTTTCCTGTGCTTTTAACTTTATTATGCAGTTCAAGGCTTATGTGTCACCTGAATAGTTCCTAATTTGTAAGGGAACATCAAAAGAGAACAGGAATTCCAGTGATTTAGGCACAGCTTTATGGGTTATGGGCTCTGCAGCAGAAAAACATCTCTTTGAATCCTGGTTGTATAACTCATGAGCTTTGCTACCTTGGGCAATATTCAGACTTCTATTAGTCTCAGTTTCCTCATCTATGAAGTTAAATTGTTTTGAGAACCATATAAACTAATACTTCTAAAAACAATCAGCCCCATGCCTGTTAGAAACATATGTAAATGTTGATAATGAAATTTGGAGGCTAATTTGGAGAGGATTAAATTAGATCTCTCAAATCCTTAAGTGTCTACCAGGATTTAGGATGATAATCTATGTTACTTATACTAATATAAATGGGTATTTTTTAATAAGAGCACAATAACCCTACTCTAATAACTGTTGTATTTTCAAGGACTTAGATATGGTGCAGTTCCAGTCAAATTATCTGAAACTTAAACCTATAAATTCAAATGCTAAACTAACATAATCTGGAATGTGTACACAGGATAATTTGCAGAGGAAAAAGATATAAGCTCACTTTTGGAGTAGCAGTTCACCCTCTTTTTCACATGTTATACTATTCACAGGGATCTATTTTTATCTTATCATTCTAATTTCTTTGTTGCTACTTTGGTCATGTGTTAACTCCTATGTTGTATATATATATAATAGTATTTTAGGTTCTGGGGTATATGTAAAGAATATGCAGGATTGTTGCATAGGTACATACATGGCAATGTGGTTTGCTGCCTCCATCCTATATCTGGCATTTCTCCCCATGTTATCCCTCCCCAACTCCCTACCCCCCACTGTCCCTCCCCTAGTCCCCCCCCAACAGACCTCAGTGTGTGATGCTCCCCTCCCTGTGTCCATGTGTTCTCATTGTTCAACACGCACCTATGAGTGAGAACATTTGGTGTTTGGTTTTCTGTTCTTGTGTCAGTTTGCTGAGAATGATGGTTTCCAGGTTCATCCATGTCCCTACAAAGGACACAAACTCATCGGTTTTTATGGCTGCATAGTATTCCATGGTGTATATGTGCCACATTTTCCCTGTCCAGTCTATCATC
>CAUYQU010086012.1:0-76688 GCA_963574635.1 Cheracebus regulus | reverse complement strand
TTAACAAATATTTACAGAACTCTCCTCCCACAAATCCACAAAACATACATTTTTCTCAGTATCACATTATACCTATTTTAAAAGTGACCACATAACTGGAGGTAAATCACTCCCCAGCAATTGCATAGCATTTCACAGGTTTAAATAAAATATTGATTGGCTGCTTATTTTTTTCATCCCCTATTCCTTCCTATCTCCATTGTTAAACACAATTATTGGCATAAAAGAGGTTTTTAATACCCATTTTTAGACTGTATTCTAGCCTGAGTAATAAAACAAGAATCCCATTCTCTCTCCCTCTTTCTTTCTCTCTTTCATTCTTTTTTTTCTTTCTTTTGCTGTTTCTTTCTTTCTCCTTTTCTCTCTTTTTCTAAAATCTTTTCCTTTTTCTTTCTCTTTCATTCTTTTTTTCTTTCTTTTGATGTTTCTTTCTTTCTCCTTTTCTCTCTTTTTCTAAAATCTCTTCCTCTTTCTCTCTTTCCTTCTTTTATTCTAAAAATAAAAAAAATAAAAAAAAAATAAAAGAACGAAGGACACGCACATTTGTTCTAAAGTAGTTTTGGTTATCATAAGATTTTAAGAGGGACCAAATATAAAGTGTAAGAAAATGGTCCTGAATGCCAATACAGTCAGAATAAGAAATGCATAAAGAGCAACTTGCTTGAAGCTGAAGTCAACTCTGTTTTGGATGGTTTTCTTGTCTTTTGATGAACTCATGTTGTAGTATGTGTTTCTCTCCATATCCTGTGTGTCTCATTGTAATAGTCTTGCTGATTGATTTTGTTGGCTGCAAGCAAAGTGATAAAATGCCAGTGAATGCCTGTGCCAGGGAGGTCAGGACTGGACTTTCCCACTTGGCTCTGTTTTGATGCATTTAGCAGATTGATTCCAACCCTCTTTGGAGACTCTGACCTACAAAAGCTTCTGTTATCTTTGAGAGCTCCAGGGAAAGCTATGGACCTTTCTAGATCTTTTCCCACTTTTTGACCTATCAGATATTGCCTTGTCCACAGCAGCACTTGACAATCCGTCATAGAAGTCTATGGTTTTATTTATTGACCCTGCTGTACAATTTTCTCTGTAGCGAGTCATAGTTGGCTGAAGAGAGAGTTGATGATTAAATACAAAACTTTCTAAACATCCTGTTTTTCCTCAAGACAGGGCACTGTTCTTAATAAAGTGAGCATTCTTTTGCACTGGCCCTGGGGCAAGGGTGTCCCAAAAGCTTTGACAGGGGTGCCATTTGGTCATAAACAGTGTGATAATAGGGTGGAGACAGAAGGAAATTCTCTCATCCCTTTTACAACTCCAGACAATTCTAGAACCAACTCTTGGGACCCTAGGGAAAGAACTGTGAAATGATATGCTAGCTGAGGCTTGCTGTGGCCACACCTCAGGGTTATGCATTGAAGGAGCTAGGCAAAGAGTGTTTTTTTTTTTTTTTTTTTTTTGAGACAGAGTCTCACTCTTGTTGCCCAGGCTGGAGTGCAATGGTGCCCGCCACCTCCGCCTCCTGGGTTCAAGTGATTCTCCTGTCTCAGGCTCCCGAGTAGCTGAGATTATAGGCATGTGCCACAATGCACGGCTGATTTTGTATTTTCTTTTCTTTTTTTCAGTAGAGACGGGCTTTCTCCATATTGATCAGGCTGGTCTCGAACTCCCAACATCCACTCTCCTCGGCCTCCCAAAGTGCTGGGAGCCACCGTGCCAGCCTGGAGCTTCTGCCTTTAAGCTACAAACGAAGTCACAGATCAAGAGGCTTTTCGCTTAGAATTCTGTGATGGTTTTTGAAATATATGGTCCTTTATGTTCTTACCTATAATCTAGTATGTCTCTGGTGAATTTAGCTTTTGCCAGGTTCTGGTGGGTCTTGCCCAGAGATGGTTAGAATACATGAACAAAAGAAGTAATTGATTAGGATGTGAAACTTCAGAGATGCTCACAGCCCTTCTAGCCCTGGAAAGTGGTATGCCAGTGAGTTTTCTGGTCCTGTCTACACTTGGTACAAATGAGGAAACCAAGACCCAGGGAACTCAGCCAAGGTTCCTTGCCATTCCCCCAGTCTCCCTGTTAAAAAAAAAAAAATAAGTTATATTTTGCAAACTGACAAAGAGAATTATACAATGGAAATAATGTTCGTTTTAATATATCTGTTCTTGTAGTTTCTTATTTTATTCACCTTTCTAAACCATTCTGAGAACATTGTCATAAAGAGCATTCTCCTAAATTGGAATGTGATTCAAATAGTCCTGTCTCTTTTCCTCCTTGCTTTTTATGAAATGACTGCCTACACGCACTTGCGCACATATTTTAGTGAGCAATGCAATGTGCGAATACAAATAGAAATAGATTTTGTAAAAAAAAAAAAAAAATTAATGTCAGTCCACTAGTTAAAAAAGTACCAAAGTCATTACAAGATTCATTAACTATGTTTAAGAAAAGTATTGAGGGCTTTTGGGGGGATTAAGTAATTTTAATTTACAAATACTGTTCTCAGATTCATAAACCTTAACTGATTTGTAGAGATTATGAAGGTTTGTTTCTCATGCAGTTAATATTTGTTGTTTTTAAAATAACTAGCTATTTACTTTGCATTTGTAATGATTGCAATGATTTGTAATTGCAAAAAGTTAGCCCTGGTCATAAGAATTCCTCGGTGGATTCTCAGGTAAGATCTCCTACAGTGTTCCTTAAAGTTCATTTGGGGTCATTCATCAGGAAAAGCAGTGCATTTCGGGTTTATAAACTCACTTTGCCCACAGGTGAGATTTCCAGGCTTCAAACTAGCAGGAGGAAAGGCAGTGGGAGGTTCTGACGTAGGTAAGGCTTCAGAGATGAAGAGAGTGTTTCTCCTCCGCACCCCCTTTGCCTACACCTGGAAATAAGTTTAGCCTAGGGAAAAAATGTTCCCTGACTTGTCAGGTTCAGCTAGTGTGCATTTTGAGATCCTTCATTCTCTCTCTTTCTCACTCTGTTGCCCAGGCTGGAGAGCAGTGGCCCCATCTCAGCTCACTGCACCCTCCGCACCCCAAGTTCAAGTGATTCTCATGTCTTGGCCTCCCAAGTAGCTGGGATTACAGAAGCACGCCATCATGCCCAGCTAATTTTTTTTTTAATATATATATTTAATAGAGATGGGGTTTCACCATGTCGGCCAGGCTGTCTTGAACTCCTGACCTCAGGTGATCTGACCACCTTGGCCTCCCAAAGTGCTGGGATTACAGGCATCAGCCACTGCCCCCTGCCCATTCTCTCTTCAGTCTTCCAATTAACAAACATCTGCGTAGCATCCATTACCTAGAATTGTAGGGAGGTGTATAGGATAGAGGTAGTAAAGAGATGTGTGGGTTGGAAAATAATCACTCATAAAAAGGAGACAAAGTGTCAGAGTGGTCCCCTAGCTACACCTGCCACAGTTGCCTCCTGAGAAATCCTTGTTCTGCATATGAGCTGAATTCCTACTCAAATAAATCATTGCTCTTCCTATGATCATTGGGCTTCTGAACAGAGCCAGGCTGTTTCACAGACGTCATAGTTTGTTATTGACTTTATCACCATAAAAGTTAATATCGTCACCCCTTTCCTGCAGCAACACATCACCATTTTTTTTCCCAACACTCATTTAGGTAAAGAACATTTTTGTTAGTATAATTTTCATTGAATTCCGTATTATCAAGTTTGTATATTTTTAGAGCTTTTGGATCACTAATCCAGTCCACATTTTTCATAGCATTTTGTCTAGTATTCCTTCAGGATCTTTTTATGTTCATCTGAAAACTGAACATGACTTCCTGTGTATTCATTAGCAATCACTGCTGTGGGCCTTTCCGTTTGATTTTTCTGAACCTCAGAGATAGTGGCTCATTGTGAAGTAGAAAAAGGCTGACGAAGACCTTGTTCTGAACTTAAAGTGGGTAAGCAAGAGGCTTGAGCCGTAATCTCTACCAAAATGTTTGCCCACATTGCTGTAACAGAGAGTCATGCAGAATGAGAGTAGAGGAATTTGTCTCCTTTTAAAGAATTGTGTGTGCTTTTTCTACTTTCATGGTTGTGTTCCTTTGCCGGGGAAATTTTGAAAAAGAAGACTCATCTTGTGCTCCCCATACCGAGGGGTCTTGAACCCCTAGATCAAGCAGTAACTACCAGAGTTTGTTGCTCTGCCCGCTGGTTCCTCTCTGCACCTCCCTCCCAGACCATTCCTCCACTTCCTCAGCCTTAGGAGAAACAGCTCACTCATGGTGCTCACTGGTGGACTTTGGAGATAAGCTTCTATTCTTGGTTGTTTTTAAGAAAACTGAATTTTCTTCTTAGAGCCAACCCATGTCTTATCAGTGTAACTTTACTCTCCAAGGATTCCATTGTCTTTTAAACACTAGATTTCTCAAAAATAGGCAGACTTGTCAGTAAAACTCTGTTGTGAGAAACAGGCAAAAGTATTGCTTTTGTGTGGAGAGTGCGTTTTTAATATTCTGTTCCCCAGAAGTGGTTCCAGGATGCTTCCCTAGAAGTTTTTGGGAAGAACACTTGGGGTTAGAGAAGTTCTTCCATTATCTGCCCTGGTCTGGGTGTCTTCGGATGACTCTATAGGCTCACAAGTTGTTTAATCCTGTATTTATGTTGTCAGGGATCATATGAAATGGCATCTAAACTGAGTTTCCACAGTTGTTTTTTTCTTTAGTGATATAGCCTGGAAGGGCCAGGCGCGGTGGCTCACGCCTGTGATCCCAGCACTTTAAGAGACTGAGGCGGGTGGATAGCCTGAGACCAACCTGGCCGACATGGTGAAACACCATCTCTACTAACAATACAAAAATTAGTCCGGTGTGGTGGCTGTAATTCCAGCTCCTCGGGAGGCTGAGGCAGGAGGATCACTTGAACCTCAGAGGTGGAGGTGACAGTGAGCCAAGAATGCACCACTGCACTCCAGCCTGGGCAACAGAGCGAGACTCTGCCGGAATTAAAAAAAAAAAAAAGAATAACCAGAAAGAGCTTCAGTGGGAAGAACAGTAGGAGAAATCAAGTCCCAGGGATTATCTGAAGAGACATGATCTCAGGACAGTGATGCCAGCTATAAAAACTGAATACCACTTACACCATTAGATGAAGAGCCTGTTCTGAAATCCTCCTTTTACCACTATATTATGTTAAAATGTATATGTCTGAATAGTCAGTGTAGCTGAGAATTGATGTCACTGTTTACACTGATTTTTTTTTAATGCATAGAAATGTTTTTATCTTAACAAATTAAAGATTTGTTAGGAAATCCACTTTCCTTTCATTAAAATAATCGATAGGGAAGTCCACAGTAGGCTTCGAGTACATTTTTGTTTCCTTTTGAAAATGTGTGAGTTACAGCCAGACTCTTCATGCCAGCACTTTAGGAGGCCTAGGTGGGCAGATCACTCAAGTCCAGGAGTTCAAGACCAGCCTGGGCAGCGTGGCAGCACCCTCTCTCTCTAAAAATACAAAAATTAGCCATGCATGGTGGCATGCACCTGTAGCCCCAGCTTCTTGGGGGGCTGAGGTGAGAGGACTGCTTGAGCCTGTGAGGTTGAAGCTACAGTGAGCCGTGATTACACCGCTGCACTCCAGCCTGGGCAACAGAGCAAGAGCCTGTCTCGAAAGAAAAAGAGAACTTGTGAGTTACCTAACTTTGGGGAAGTGGAGAACTGATGTTATAGAAATGGGCAAAAATCCTAAAATTTGGGGACTCCCATTGCTCCCCTCTTTCCTCTCATCCACTCATTCATTCTTTCACTAAATGTTGTTCTTTGTCAGTGCTCATGGAGGCTTCCCACCCCGTGACTCCCAGAAACCCTGGCATCTCAGAACTTCTCACTGGCTAACTGGTTCCCCCAATATGTCATAGTCTCTCTGGTCCTGAGGCATTTGTTTTGTTTTTAACATGTGTTTCCTCTGTTTTTATACTATTTTCACCAATTTTACAAATGCATTACATAGATTATGTATTCCCAAACACATTCTGTCGGAAGTATACAGGAGGTGTTAACGTCTAAAGCCCTTCGCCTTCTCACTGATGGGCTTCCTCCCAGGCCTTTTTCTATGTATTTTCAACAGCGGTTGTTTCTGCTTTACATTGTAAACTATGCCTTATCTACACTTCTGACTTGTTTTTTTCCTTACCCATTAAAGGAAACATGTACCTTGGCCGTAGAATACTGCAGGTACATAATGTTCTATAATATGGGTATGTAAAATAGAATGGTTTATTTAACCATTCCCTTGTTGATGAACAATAATCATTGAGATTTTTAACTCACCCCTGTTGATTATAGTGCTATAATAAACATCCTTATACATGCCTCGCTGTGCTTTTTTTTTTTTTTTAAGTATTTCTCTAGGGTAAATTGATTCCCAGAAGTACACTTGTAGAGTCAAAAGGTCATTGTATTTAGGCTAGGCATGGTGGCTCACGCCTGTAATCCCAGCCTTTGGGAGGTCCAGGCGGGCAGATCGTCTGAGGTCAGGAGTTCGAGACCAGCCTGACCAACATGGAGAAACCCTGTCTCTACTAAAACTACAGAAGTTAGCTGGGTGTGGTGGCTCGCACCTGTAATCCCAGCTACTCTGGAGGCTGAGGCAGGAGAATCACTTGAACCCGGGTGGCGGAAGTTTCAGTGAGCCGAGATCATGCCACCGCACCCTATCTCAAAAAAAAAAGTCACGTGTGTTTAAAATATTAACACTGCCAGGTCATCCTCCAAAACAGTTATACTAAGTCTCATGCCACCCTTCTGCCTCACTAATTGATGCTTGTTTTTAATTTTTTAAATTTTTTAGAAAGTATTTCAGATACAAAAGATAGAATAGCATGGCACCCATGAAATGACATTAACAACAAATTTAAGAGTCTTGTTTCTCTCCCCAAATGCACGTTTTTTTCCACTACATTTCCCTTCATTTCTCTTACTTTACTTGTATTGTGTATGTCTACTCTTACTATGTATTTATTATTCTAATGCTGTTTTATGAAAAGATACTGCATACATTCTGGGGTGTTTTTGTTTGTTTTTTACTCACTGCTATATTTGTGTGACTGACCTGTGTTGATAACTGTAGCCTGGTGCTAATGCTGCTCTCCAAATTCTTGTGTACACGTCCTTGTGCATATGTGTAAGAGTTTATGGTTCTTATTGAGGAGCTGATGGTCTTCACTAAATAGTGATAAAACTCTCCTCCTGAGGGGTCCTGCCCCTCAACCCTGGCTTCAAGCATAGTATCAGTTTCTCATATTTTCAGCACTTGGTGTTTTTAGACTTTGTAATTTTGCCAACCTCATGCGTGAGGAAAGCCGATTTCATTTTAATTTATGTTTCCCTGACTTCATATTTTAATATTTTCTTTTCTTTCTTTTTTCTTTTATTCCTTAAAAAATAAAGTCGGAGTTTCACCATGTTGGTCAGGCTGGTCTTGAACTCCCGCCTCAGATGATCCGCCCGCCTTGGCCTCCAAAGTGCTTGGATTATAGGCATGAGCCACCACGCCCGGCCATATTTTAATATTTTTAACAATTTTACCTCTAGTAGGAATTCCCTATTCCTTTCTTTTATCTAATTTTCTCTTGGGCTATATTATAATCTTTTCTTACTGGCTTATAATTCCTTACCTGGATAATATTGCTGAGGTATCGTACCTTTTCATTGTTTTCCTGTGGCCTTTTGATGACAGACAGCACGTGTGATTTGTGCCGTTCTCCCGTGCAGTCTCTTGCTTACCTCATTAGGTCTGGAGTTGAATTTTGTATGTGGTTTGAGGGATCCAATTTTATTTTTTCTTCCCAGATACACAGTTTATTAAATAATCCATTCTTTGCAGTATCTACCGTGCCCCATTTGCAGTATATGACATCTTCATGTATGTGCGGAGCTGCTTCTCGGTTTTCTATTCTATTCTTATGGTCTATTTACCTATTGCTATGCCTGTACATATTTCACTAAATCTTTTTTTTTTTTTTTTTGAGACAGGGTCTCACTGTGTCACCCAGGCTGGACTCAAACTCCTGGGCTCATGCAGTCCTCCATCTCAGTTCCCATTCATTCTTTAGCATAGTCAGCTCACTGTAGCCTCAAATTTCTGGGCTCAAGTGATCCTCCCACTTTAACCTCCAAGAAGGTGTGACTACAGGTATGCACCACCACACTTGACTAATTTTTTTATTTTTGTAGAGACCAGGTCTAGTTGTTACCTAAGCTTTTCTTGAACTCCTCATCTCAGGTAATTCTCCTGCCCCTGCCTCCCAGAGTGCTGTGATTATAGGCGTGAGCCCCAGTGCATTAGGCCAGATCTCTTTAAAAGATAATCCGTTTTAAAAATCAGTAAATTATGGCCAGGTGCAGTCACACACCTATAATCTCAGTGCTTTGGGAGGCCGAGGTGGGAGGATAGCTTGGGGCCAGGAGTTCGAGACCAGCCTGGGCAACATAGTGAAGTCCTCTGTCTATAAAAACAAAGAGATTTAAATGTGGAGGAGGGACTTACACATTTACCCATGTAGTTACCATTTCTGACACTCTTAAGTCCTTTGTGGTAGATCTGTTTTTCATTTGGCATCATTTTCTTCTGTTTGAGGCACTTCCTTGAATATTTTCTCTAGTCTACTGGTGAAGCATTCTTTCGGCTTTTATATCTCTGGGAAAAAGTCTCTATTTTGCCTTTGGATTTTAAAAGATTTTTGCTTGGTATGTCTGAGAATGTAGAGGAATAAACAAACTCTGTTTCCCCTACTATAATCTCACTTCACACTTCTGACACCAGCTGTGCCGGGGAGGGGGTAGTTTCCCTAGACATCAAGCAAGCAATTCATTCTGCAATGGACACCAGCTAGGTGTCCACCAATTCAATTCTGACACCGTCTACCCAGAGATGGCATCAGATCCCACAGGTTGAAGCCTAAACCCCCAAGAATGCCCCCCCACTTCCAATGCCAGTTGCCAGCCCCAGATTGTTTGACCTGTTTTTCTGACTGAATAGCTATAAATTGGGGTTCCCACTTTATAGCTTGGTTTTGATTAATTTACCACAGCAGCTCACAGAACTCAGGGAAATGACATTTACTGGTTTGTTATAAAGCACACAGTAAAGGGATGCATAGGGTAAGGTGGGGAGAAGGAGTGTGGCGCTTCCGTGCCCTCCCCAGGTACGCCACCCTCTAGGAACCTCCGTGTGTTCATTTATTCAGAAGCTCTCCACATCCAGTCCTTTGGGGGCTTTTATGGAAGCCGAGTTACATAGGCATGGTTGATTGCATCATTGGCCATTGGTGATCAAATGCGCGGTTGTCTATTCAACTTGAAACTGCTTTGAAATGCATCATAAGCACAGTGGCTCTTTGTCAATCAGCGCTGTTTATCAGACACTGAAGAATCCAGCAGCTCCTCACACAGTTCCAGAGTCAGGCCTAGGGGAGAGGTTATCTTCTGTCATTCCTCAGGTAGGTAGCATGATCTCTTCTAAACCATTTCCATTTCATGATGGAACTCTTCTGGGCACTGCCATCCCCATTACAGTGTTTCTCTGACATCACCCCCAGACAGCATGGGTATTTCAGGTTTCAGGGTCATTTTATGTTCTTCAGTCATAGGGGCAGTTTCAATGAATGTCCCATATCAAGGTAGTAAGTGTCTTTCAGATGGCGGTTCTGTAGTCCAAAGTCCCAGTAGCCATCGCTAGGAGGTGCTCACAGGCTTTTGCCATAAGTCTTCGTCTAGGCCCCCCACGGGCTATGCCTCCAGGATGTGTCTACACCTGCAGTCAGCTTCTACTCCACTCTCTGTGGGCTTGGGCAATCTCACTGGCTCCCATTTAGCTCATCCAATTAATATGGCTCAAAGGGTGGATTTAAATTCCTCCTGTTTTATAGTACTGTGTAGGAGGAGCATTTCCTACTCAGATGTAATGCCCGTTGCGTACTAAGGAGACACAGCTTTTTCCTATGAAGTGTGATCAAATATATACCTCTCTTTAAACTTTTACCTTAATTCCATCAACCCTTCTTTCCTAACTATAGCCTTCATTAGGCCTTTATCAACAGGTTTTGGTTGTACAATTCAGTGCTAGGTAGGGGAAGTGTTCCCTGGACAGACGTATTATCCATTCCTATAAAAGGCCGAGGCGGGCAGATCACGAGGTCAGGAGTTGAGACCAGCCTGACCAACGTGGGGAAACGCTGTCTTTACTAAAAATACAAAAATTAGCCAGGCATGGTGGTGGGCGCCTGTAATCTCAGCTACTCGGGAGGCTGAGGCAGGAGAATCCCTTGAACCCGGGAGGTGGAGGTTGCGGTGAGTCGAGAGTGCGCCATTACACTGCAGCCTGGGCAACACAGCAAGACTCCGTCTCGAAAAATAAAATTAGGTAAAGAGACAAAACTTCTTTATATAAAGCCTGCTTAAACATCCCAGCTTTGATCATCCTATCAATCGTTAGGTTTTTATGTTCTCTCAATCTAATTGCAGCCCAAGTCAGGGCTTGCCCAGTGGGTTTTGGGAGCGCAGCCCTGAGGCTCCCATATCAAGGAGTCCCAGGAATTTCTCTTCACTGCCCAGACCATTTTCCCACCTGTGTTCATAAGGCTGTGGGTCCCCAGCAGGGGGCTAGGCCAAGAGACCCTTGCTGTCTGTTGGTCTTTATATTGATTAATCTGCCTGACTATTGCACAGACAATTTCAGATCAGATTCTTCATTGTAATCTCTGCCTCTGACTTTCTAAATTTCACCAAACTAGGGTAAATGTAGCAAACATTTTTGGAACTCCTTAAAGTTGGGAGACCAGCAGGACCTTCCTTTGATCTATCCAGCCTTCCACAGTGTTGCATTCAAACATTTGTTTTAAACTCATGTTATTTCAGTTTCCATTTTATTCATCCAATTTAAAAAAAAAATTTCCATAGGTTATTGGGGAACAGGTGCTATACGGTTATATGAGTAAGTTCTTTAGTGGCGATTTGTGAGCTTTCAGTGCACCCATCGGCCAAGTAGTATACACTGCACACATTTGTATTCTTTTATCCCTCACCCCTTTCCCACCTGTTCCCCTGAGTCCCCAAAGTCCATTGTGTCATTCTTATGCCTTTGCATCTTCATAGCTTAGCTCCCACTTATAAGTGAGAGCATACGATATTTGGTTTTCCATTCCTGAGTTACTTCACTTAAAATAATAGTCTCCAATCTTATCCAAGTACCTGTGAATGCTATCAATTCATTTTTTATGGCTGAGTCGTATTCCATCTTATATGTATACCACAGTTTCTTTATCCACTTGTTGACTGATGGGCATTTGGGCTGGTTCCACATTTTTGCAGTTGTGAGTTGTGCTACTGTAAACAGGCGTGTGCAAGTATCTTTTTTTGAATAATGACTTTTTCCCCTCTGGCTAGATACCCAGTAGTGGGATTACTGGATCAAATGGTGATTTCTACTTTTAGTTCTTTGAGGAATTTTCCATAGTGGTTGTACTGGTTTGCATTTCCACCAGCAGTGTAGAAGTGCTCCTTGTTCACATCCATGCCAACATCTTTTTTTTTTCTTTTCTTTTTTTTTTTTTGTTTGAGGCAGAGTCTCACTCTGTCACCCAGGCTGAAGTGTAGTGGTGCAGTCTTGGCTCACTGCAACCTCTGCCTCCTAGGTTCAAGCGATTCTCCTGCCTCAGCCTCCTGAGTAGCTAGGGCGACAGGCACACACCACCACAGCCGGCTAATTTTTGTTAAGGTTTCCCCATGTTGGCCAGGCTGGTCTTGAACTCTTGACCTCAAGTGATCTGCTTACCTCAGCCTCCCAAAGTGCTGAGATTACAGGCATGAGCCACCATGCTTAGCAATTATTTTTTGATGTTTGGATTATGGCCATTCTTGCAGGATTAAGGTGGTATTGCATGGGGGTTTTGTTTTGCATTTCCCTGATCTTTAGTCATGTCAAGTACCTTTTCATTTGTCTGTGGGCCATTTGTATATCTTCTTTTGCGAACTGTTTACTCATGTTCTTAGCCCACTTTTTGATGGGATTTTTTTTTTCTTGCTAATTTGTTTTATTCATCCTATTTCTTAATAAACATCTAAAGATTTCCACCCTACTGGGACAAGTCCCATGGCTCTTCCCTTTGTTTTTCCTCTTAGTTTCACCCCCATCAGTGTGTTCTTATTCACCTTATTTCTTAATAACCATAAAAAATTCCCACCTTCCTAAGAGGAGTCCTTTGACTCTTTTCGCCCAACCCTTCACCATTCTCTTGTTAATTAACCTAATGTTTATATTGGCATTTGTAAGACCCATGAGGGAAAGCAAAGGTAGCAAGGTTAAGTGGGGTGTCCACATGACAGGGGCACCCCTAATCACAGCATTTACCATGACTTGGGTAGCAGGCATATTCAGCAGGTGAATAATCCAGTGGTCATAGAGCCAGTCCCCATGTGGATTGAATACAAAGCATATCAGCTGCTTCAACTTGGCATTTGTAGGTGGAGTAAGGTGGTCCCCCTTCTTCCAACATTCAAAAGCAAAGGTACTGCTCCCAAATTAGTTACTCTGACAGTCCATTTTAGTAAAGGGAAACTGATGATACGAACCTAATAAATGAAACATTTCCTTCACACTGTACCCTCTGCTTTCAGTAGTCTCTCGGTTTTGCGCTTTCCCCACCCTGGCTGCCTTCTTGGTAGGCCTTAGGGGTGCTTTCTGATGTCTCTGCATTATCTTTCCCTTGTGGGAGGGGGCTTCTTTGAGGCTAGGGGCTGAAGCGTAGACTGACTGAAATCTGAGCTTGGTCTGGCCTCAAGCTTGGGCCCAGCACTCTCCTTTTACTTTCAGTCTCGCTATTACATATAATAATAACCAAGGGGTTGCATATTTTGCTTATTTCTTATTAGTTTGCATTTCTTCATGCTTTCAGCAAACCAACTTCCACAGAGTTGGATTGATCCACCTCTAAATTACACTGGTAACTTTCACCTTTAGTGACTGATGGCGGCCGAGCTGCTGCTTCATACCATAGGTGACCACATGGGCATCCAGGAATCAAAGGTTTCTCACCCCCCAACCCCTTTATTCGTTTTCTTCCCAAACGTGAGCTAGGAACGTTCTAGCATTCCCAATTCCGAAACCAATTTTGAAATTGCCGAGGAATGAACAAACTCAGTTTCTCTCACTATTGTCGCACACCACAGATGTGACACCAGATGTGGGGGAGGGGGTTCCCCAGACATCAAGCAATTCATTTTGCAACAGACACCAGCTGGGCATCCTCCGATTCAATTCTGACACTATCTACCCAGAGAAGTGTTGCATCACACAGATTGAGGGTTCAGTCCCAAAAGACCGCCCCCAGCTTCCAATGCCAGTTGCAAACCCCAGGTTGTTTTAGCTGTGCTTCTGGCCAACTTCTGTAAATCGGGGTTCCCATGCCCCCTCCTCAGATTCAGTTAATTTGCTAGAGCAGCCCACAGAACTCAGGGAACATTGACGTTTACTGGTTTATCATAAAGGATATCACAGAGGATGCAGAGGAATGAAGAGGTGCCTAGGGCAAGGCACGTGGGAAGGAGCACGCAGCTTCCCTGCCCTCCTTGCATGTGCCACCCTCCAGGAACCTCCTGTGTGCAACGACCCAGAAGCTCTCCATACCCTGTCCTCTTGGGTTTTTGGGGAAGCTTCATTACATTGGCATGATTGATTAAATCACTGGCCATTGGGGATCAACTAAACTTTAGCTCCTCTCCTCTCCCTGGAGGTTCAGAGATGGGTCTGAAAGTTCTGACCCTCTGATCCTGCCTTGGTTTTTCCATTGACCATTGTCCATCCTGAAGCTACCTAGGGGCAGCTGGCCTTCATTCAAATAATCAGCACACACAAAGACACTTCATCTTCTATAGTAGGTGGGCTTACCTCACACCAAGACGCATAAAGTGAGGGGTTTTAGGAGAGAAAGTCCAGGTCCTGGCCGGGCATTCAAATAAAATGACTCATTTCGCCTCAGGTATCCACACAGTGTATGCAGTGAAGGGAAGTGGCAGAATGACAGCCATGCGGCAGGCTTGGAGAACCCCTAGTCAGTTCAGGTCTGGATATCGGGAGGCCAGAGAGCGCCAGGCAGGAGGAAAAATGGGGTTTGGTAGAATATCTGATAGAATGGAGAGCTGGAAAAAATTTGAGATGGGTATTGTGTCATTGAAGGATGTCAGTACATTAGAACTAAAGAGGCTAAACCAGAAATAGCTGTGTGAGCATGTCACTAAGAGATACAGAGATGCCTGCCAGGAGAAATAGTAAAGGTGCTTCCCCCAGCAAGGCAGCCATTGTAAGCTGTCTGAGCCAGTGGGTTTTGAAAAACCATGTGCATCTATTTGTTTTTTAATTGTCTTAGATTATTCTTAAAAATAAAATAAGTGTATGTAGAAAGGACTGCAATCACCAATTCATAGGTTAAATGGCTTTTATTCTGAAAGTTATAAGTCAATATGAGATTGCTTTTCCTTTAGAAACATTCATATGTATGTGGTTAGATTCCCAAACTAGTCCACAAATACAGGTTTTAGTAAAATTAAAGTCTTACATCCTATTCCTTTTGACCTAGTTTAGAAATCAAAAGAAGAAAAATGACCAACTTTGGAGTCCATTCTAATAATCCAACTGAGAAAGGATGGTTTGGAGTTTTCTGCACACCTATTGAGTTCACCAGTTTGGTGAACTTTCTCTGAGATAGGTTGGTTTCTGATTAGGCTTCTCACATAATGGCTCGCAGAGGATGCTATGCACGTTAGATTCTGAACTTAGCTCTCGCTATACAAAGCTGAAGACCTTGGAGTGCTTCATCTTAGGTAACTTCCTCAATGACAGGTTGACACTGGGAGTGCATTTAGCTTTTCATGAAAGGGACCATAAGATGGCCTCTTCCTCATCATTCTGTACCCAAAGCCCCTCCCTACTCACATGCACCTCCAAACCAGGGCTTGTTCCAAATCTCTGCTTCTGTTCTTATTTGGACAGCCCATTCAATCCCCTGACTTGACTCCCTTATCTGCACGACACAGCTTAAGAGCTGCCACTTCTTAACAGTCTCTCCAGACCTCCACCCACTTCTCCATGCACCCCTCTTCATGCCCTCCGGGACCGCACCCTGTGCTCACTGCCGTATTCATAATGCATTTCCCATTGTTTGCTTGCCTGTATACTTGTTGATAGCAGGGACCACCATGTTGCCTTTGTCATCACATGTCCATGCAGGGGTTGGCACATAGCAGGCTCTCAGTAAATATTTAAATGGATTCAAAAATTATCAGGCAGATTGAGTCAATACAAAGTTACAACTGAACACTAGCTTCTCTTAAAATCCGCATGCCCTGACCCACTAACCTAATGGCCAGAGTCCAAGTGAGATTCAGCCGTGGTCTGCTCTGAAGCTGGAAATTCCGTCTTTTGGGTTATTTCACTGATATACTTAACTTGGTCTTCATTCTTTCTATTTCCATTTCATTTCATTTTCCTTCTTCCTTTGTTTAAAATACCTGTCCCATCTTTGACTTTGAGACAAAAGGTATCATCTATCAAGTTGTATCCCTTTCCCGATCTCCTATTAACTAGGGAGAAGGGAGTTTATTTTAGCATTCACAGTTTGTTAACATACAGCAGGCCATGCCTTGTTCTTGATTTGATTTTCCTGTGGCTCAGCTGCATGGTGGTAAGAACATCCCTTCCGCCACAGCCTGAAGCTGGATGCCCTTTCTGGTGGCATATCCCATTTCTGTTTTGAACCCGTACATATTGAATGGTACGTAAGATGTTTAACAGTCTAGAATATATATCACCAGACTTCTGTTTAACCCCAAATGGAAACGATTTTGCTTTTCTTGTTATGCAAGGAACCCACTCTCACTTTAAAACGATTTTCAAGTATAAAAAGCTAAAAAGAAGAAAGTAAAATCACCATAAGCCTACTATCCAAAGATTAATGCTCTTCGACTATTTTGTATGTGGTATGTATCCTTAGATACTCGCTTCCTATGCATATAATTTTCTTACAAAAATAGTTTTACTATTCACACCTGCTTTTTTTTTAAAGTTACATATGTCGCTGTACATCATTATTAATTGCATAACATTTCATGATATAAATGTACAATAACTTACTGAATTTTTCTTCTGAGGTTGGGCATTTATATTGGACATATGTGGGAAAAAATCAAATAGTCAAGAAACTGGCTCTGCTGTTTTTAATACACAAACCCTAGAAACAACCTAAAGTGTTGAGGATGTACTCCAAGAAGAAATGCCAGTTACTATGGTGTAATGTATATGTAGATACATCACTTTTTCAAAGAAGATCAAAAATTGCAGAAATGTAAACATGAAGTCATTAGTCATTTAATTTTACTTCCCAGAGATAACCACCATTAACATTTGATGTGGGGCTCTTTTCAGGCTTTTTTTCTCTATGGATATAGGAAAAATTTTAGTGAGGTCTGTAGTTATGTAGTTTTTTATATTAAACGTATCTCTGCAACTTTAATTTTTCTCCTTTATATTTCTTGAAAATCTTTTGAAGTCATCTGTGGAGATTAAACTCCAACCTGCCCTCCCTCCCCACAACACACACACTAACATCTATCCCTTCTGCAGGTTGGTAACGTTGGAGCTTTATAATTTACCTGCCATGGGACTTTGGGAATTTATTCCTTGGTTCATTCAAAATAAATAAATCCATTTGACTGAGTGCATGCCATATGCAAGGCTCTGGGGAAACTAAGCTGCTTATGACCTGAGCTTAGAGTCCAGGGAGGAAGCCTCGAGTGTGCGTTTGTAATGATGGTGAGATCGTGCTATGGCAGCACGGATGTTGCTATGGAAGCAGAGGAAGGACATCTCGATAAAGCCAAGGGTGTCATGGTCACTGACAAATTATTTGAATAGACCTAGGTTCAAATCCTGGTATCTGTGCCAAACATGGAGGCTCACATCTGTAATCCCAACACTTTGGGAGGCTGAGGTAGTAGGAGGGTCATTTGCGCACAGGAGTTCAAGGTCAGCCTGGACAAAATAGCAAGTCCTCATCTCTACCAAAAAAAAAATTAGCCACTCATGGTGGCACTACGCAGGAGGCTGAGGTGGGAGGATTGCTTGAGCCGGGAGTTTGAGGCTTCAGTGAGCCATGATCACACTGCTGCCCTCCAGCTCGGGTGACAAAGCTAGACTCTGTCTCTAAAAAAAAATAAAATAAAAATTCTAGTATCTGTCATGTGTTAACTGAGACGTCGGGTAAGCTGGGTATAGTAATACCTGCCCCACAATGCCAGCATGAATATTCACTGGGAAAATGACTATAGGAGAAGAGGATTGAATGTCCATTAGTAGATGTCTGGTTAAGTAAATAAACCATGGCATATTAATTAATACAATATTATGCAGCTATGAGAAATGAGATCATTCTGTGTGTTCTGGTAGGGTCTAACTCGGACATGTGTTATTAATAGAAAAGTGTGTGGTTTGCTGCGATTTATGTGAAAACCTTTTTAAAGATGCGATGTTAGGTAGCTATATACATACTTGTATTTACATAGACTATCTGAAAGGTTATTCAAGCAACTTAATAGTGCTTGCCTTTGAGGCAGGGAACTGGGATCAGGAGTAGGAAGAAAGTTTGCTTTCCAATTATACTTACTTATGCTGCTTCAATTACCCTAGACATTTACTAGATGTAAAGACGAGTTTTTAAATCATGAATAAAGTGTGTCATTAAGGCAATACCAATTTAATATAGCTATTCAAATATTTTTATATGGGACTTTTCTCAAGCTTTTCATGAAGTAGTTATAAGCATGGACTTGCAGGCATGCTTACTGGCTATAGAATCTTGGAAAAGTTAATCACTCGAAACCTCCCTTTTCTTCTATAAAATAGGAAGTAATAATAACCACCTTATTGAGGGTGTCATGAAAATAGGATAACAAAATTGAGTGGAAAACAGTTAACATGGTGCATAGTATATTATTGTAAACACTCAAGTGTTTGTTGTGTAATAATTAATACTAAAGGTCTACATCTATCGGTGGTATTAATAATAATCTAACTCAGCTGCCTTCTACCAAAGAGGGAGACTTGTGGGCTCACACAGATGGAAGTCTGTGGCATGTCTGCCTTTGGGTATGGCTGTATCTGGCACCTCCCTTGAAGGCATTGGGACTCAGCCTCTCTCCAGCTCTTTCTCCTTTTGTGTTGGCTCAGTTCCCAAGTAGCTCCAGGCTCGCACCCTACTGGCCCGATAATGTCCAGTGAAAAGAACCCAGTGCTTTCCCAGTGGTTCCCAAGAAAAATTCCAGGATTGACTGACTCATCTTGCATCGGTCGTCGGCTTATCCTTACCCCAGACACATGAGCCTGGGGATTGAGGCCAGGATTCAGCACTCACCTCTGCAACCTGGATGGGAAGAGTCTTCCTACAGTATTGAGCAATCTCAAGTCTTTTGTTTTCATGCTTGGAGAGTAATAGAAACTAAGAACATCAGGAGGCCTCCTTCCCCAGTGGAAAAAAAGAAGGGCAACAGATACCGGGTATCAGGCAGGCAGACTATGGATGTTCCCCACCCGCTCCAATAGTCATTCTTTGGAGGTTTGTTTGTTTTTGTTTTGAGAGAGAGAGATGAGCCGGGTGTGGTGGCTCACACCTGTAATCCAAGCACTTTGGAGGCCAAGGCGGGCGGATCACCTGAGGTCAGGAGTTCAAGACCAGCCTGACCAACATGGTGAAACCCCGTCTTTAAAAAAAGAGAGAGAGAGAGAGAGAGATGGGAGTCTTGCTGTGCTGCCCAGGTTGGTCTCAAACTCCTGGGCTCAAGTGATCCTCTTGCCTCAGTCTCCCAAGTACCTGGGACTACAGGTGCATTCTGTTGCACCCAGCTCTAACTATATACATTTTCCTACATAGATTTTCAGAAATGCTTACCAGTACCCCTTTTTTATTGCAAGGGCGTGTTATCGTCCATGAGGCTGAGGTTTTAACATTAGCAGATACCTTGTTTATAGTATAAATTACCCTGGAAAGTTCTGTCAGAAGGTGCCACATGGAGTTCCACACAGAATCTCACATAGCCAGGCTTTACCACTGCTTGGGACCCAATGGCCCATCCTATTGAGCGCTGGATAAATTGGTTTTTTTACTGATAGGGGGCATGCAATGTAAAGATGTGTGCATAAACAATGAATACTTCTCCGGTCAGCACAGTGCTCACACTGTGAGCTAACAGAAATTGAGATGACCAAGAGAAGAGGTTTCCAACTACCCTGGTGCTCAGCCCAGGGCGGGGTGGTGTAGACAGAGGTCACCCGCGCTATTTAAATCCTCCCATATGGTTTATTGTTTTATCAAGCATGTATGCGTGATTTTGCTAGGTTAACCTTTAAAATAATGCTGCTCCATCCAATATCAAAATTCTTAGCCCTTTTTCAAGAGAGTCTAATGATTGCACCCATGTTCAGATCTGAGGCCACGCTGGTAATATGTGGTCCCCACAAATCCAGTTCTCCCCTCCCTGTTAACTAAACAGGGGGAGAAGAATAACAGGATAACCCAGCGGGAACCTCCATCTGGAAAGAAGAAATGACATAAAGTGGTCACCTCCTGCTTCTTGTCATCTCCTCAACAGGGATGGCAGCTCGCAGTGCCACTAAGTCCACCCCGAGTTCCACCTCCCGGGAGGAGTTCTGGGGCCGCCCCTTCTTCACACCTCACTTACTTCTGTGTGGCTTTCGGACCTAGTGATTGATTTCCTTAGAGGTTCAGTATGGGCCTTCACTTTCTAGACTTAGTGATTCTCTGGCAGTAAACGTGCCTTTAAATTTTCGTAGCTTGTCCGTCTAGCATTTAGATTTGGTCAGTTTATGTTTTGGTGCTTAGTAACCAGAGTCCTACATGAAGACTGGTCCTGATCTTTTGAATTTAGGTCTCAGTCACTTAGCAGCAGACCTCTGGAAACTTCCCTAACCTACAGTTCAATGCTTCCATAGGCCTTTGCCTCATGGCAATCTGCAACGGCAGCCTGGGAGGGAGAGGCAAAACTAATAGCCCCCAGCCTGCTGGCCAGTGGGTGGTTCTTTACTGCTGAGGCTCAGCGCCCTAGGAGTTCTGGGTCCCAGACTCTTTTCCAACTTTGCCTTCCTTCTCTTGAATTTTTTCTTTTTACTTTTTGAGACAGTCTTGCTCTGTCACCTAGGCTAGATTGCAGTGACGCCAACCTCCACCTCCCGGGTTCAAGCAGTTCTCATGGGTCAGCCTCCCAAGTAGCTGGGACTACAGGTGCATGCCACCATGCCTGGCTAACTTTTATATTTTTAGTAGAGTTAGGGTCTCACCAGCCTGGTCTTAAACTCCTGAGCTCAGGTGATCTCCACCTCAGCCTCAAAGTACTGGGGTTACAGGCGTGAGCTACGACATCCAGCCCAAATGTTGACTTTAATCTGGGCAGAGAATACAGCCCTGTGTCTTCTTAGATGGCTTTCTGCAGAGAAGGCCTCCATAGCAAAGCTGTTTTCTTTGAGGCCTCAGATGAAGTTTCTCTCTATCTGTAGTGGCTTGCTGGCAGCCACAAGAAGTGACCAGCACACTCCGCCACTCTAACAAGGCCCGAATTACCGTATGATGGCACCATAGCCATCTTGACTCAGCCAGTTCCACAGGCTGTCGCTGGCAAACAGCACACTTCAGGCTCCCGACTCACAGTGCTTTAAGCAAAAAGGAGAGTTCAGTGGCTAATGTCACTGGAAAGTCTGGGAATGACCAACTGTTGCCCCCAGGGCATGACCAGAGCCAGAGTTTTGAGTGGTGGTCTCGGAGCCCTCTCTCCCCTTCTCTCCACTCTGCTTTCCCCTGGGGAGGCCCCATTCTCAGGCAGCTTTAGGCTCCTCGCTACCAACCCTACTGGAAAGACACCCACTTCTTGCCAGGTAGTTGCAGAAACATTCCTGGGGTTAGCCTTTGCTCCCCCAGCCTTGGTCATGGGCCATTCAGCCTGTTCGCAGACGGGGCGGGGAGGGCAGGATGGAACACAATGGTTAGCCAGGCCGGAATCACCTGTGTGCACAGATGCACCTAGACCCCAGAAGGGATGGCTCCCCAAGGAACAAACAGGGAGCTTCTGCCTGATAAAGAGGGAATGTTTGCTGGCAGGCCCACACACAGACTTGACGGAACGGCTGGAAGGGAAGATGAAGTCCAGCAAGCAAATTGTCCTTCTGGCGCCATCAGAGTAACGTTTAGTTCAGCACTGCAGTAGAAAGATAACGTGTGCCACTGAGGCAAGACACATTGTAAATATATATATATAATATATATGATATATATATATATATACATAGAGAGAGAGAGAAACAGATGAAATAATTTTAATGCTACAATTGACCCATTAACAATATTGGGGTTAGAGGTGCCCTGACACAGTCAAAAATGTAGATATATCTTTTGACTTCCCCAAACTTAACTAATAGCCTGCTGTTTGGGGTTTCATTATTATTATTTTAGCGACGGGGGCCTTGCGACGTTGCTCAGGCTGGTCTTGAACTCTTGGCCTCAAGCCACCCTCCCAAGTAGTTGGGATTATAGGTGTGAGCCCCGCACAGAGCCCCAGTAGCCTACTGTTGACTGGAAGCCTTACCAATAACATAAACAGTCAATTAACACATTCTGTATGTTACATGTATTATATACTGTATTCTTACAATTAAGCTAGAAAGAAAATGTGATTAATAAAAGAAGGTTTGGAGTGAATGAAAGTGGAATCCACCGGATGGATTTCCTTCATCGGCCAAGCAGGACGAGAGGTGAGGGTGTGTGAAACAGGCCATGCTGGCCAGAGTGGGGTTTGCCTGAGAGTCTTACTCTTTCCCCCTAAGATCTAAAGCTGGGTGTCTCCAACTTTAAGGTGTATTGGAATCACCTGGAAGGCATGTTAGATTGCTCAGACACCCCATTCCCAGAGTTTCTGATTCAGTGCATCTTAGGTATGCTCTAAAATTTCCATTCCCCAGCAGCTGAACTTGGTCCAGGGTTCAAAGTATAGAAGGTGTATGGGCATAGAGAGCAGCTGGATGAAAAAAAAGGCATAAAGAAGGGAAAATAGATTTACTATTCATTACTGGAACTGGATCGTCATAAAATTCATCCTCTTCGTCTTGACATTGAGGAAGCTGTGGTAAAAGAAAAAGAGGAGGGGTTGGTCTTACTGTCTCAGAGATGGCAGAGGAGGAAGAAGACCCACGTCTAAGCGGACACACTCATGGCCGGGTGCAGTGGCTTACACCTGGAATCCCAGCACTTTGGGGGGATCAGGCGGGAGGACTGTCTGAGCCCAAGAGTTCGATGCCAGCCTGGGCAACCTAGGGAGGCCCTGTCTCCACCAAAAAATTTTAAAATTAGCCAGACATCGTGGTGTGCACCTGTGGTCCCATCTACTCAGGAGGCTGAGATGGGAGGATTCCTTGAGCCTGGAAAGTGCAGTGAGCTGAGATCGCACCACCGCACTCCAGCCTAGGCAACAGAGTAAGACCCGATCTCTAAAAAAATAAAATAAGTGGACACAGACAGTCCAAACCCATGTCGTTCGAGGGTCAGTTGTATTTTATTTACTTTATTTTACATGTGATCACTATCGAGATTGTTGAGAGATTTCACCCTGTTTTGTACTAAGTCTTCAAAATTCAGTGTGTATTTTACACTTAGGGCACGTGTCAGTTTGGATGAGCTAGCAACCAGTGGCTATCTTCGTAGACGGTGCAGGGTTAGCTGGTAACTTTCCACAGAGGAGCTGGATATGTCTTCCACTGATAAGTTACTACTTACGTTTTCACATCCTGGGGAGTTGTTTTGAAATTGCAAATCTCCTTATTAGAGGAATCTGCCTCAGACAGGGCACAGTGGCTCACACCTGTAATGCCAGCACTTCTGGAGGCCAAGGCGGGCGGATCATGAGGCAAGACATCGAGACCATCCTGTCCAG
The DNA here is from genome assembly GCA_963574635.1 of Cheracebus regulus. Lineage (NCBI taxonomy): Eukaryota > Metazoa > Chordata > Mammalia > Primates > Pitheciidae > Cheracebus > Cheracebus regulus. The sequence continues at coordinate 53,697 of CAUYQU010086012.1, read as the reverse complement.
CATGGTCTCTACTAAACCCTGTCTCTACTAAAAATACAAAAATTAGCTGGATGTGGTGGCGCGTGCCTGTAGTCCCAGCTACTCAGGAGGCTGAGGCAGGAGAATCACTTGAACCCGGGAGGCGGAGGTTGCAGTGAGTCAAAATCGCACCACTGCACTCCAGCTTGGGTGACAAGAGCGAAACTCCATCTCAAAAAAAAAAAAAAAACGAGAATTTTCATGAAAATGAGCCTGAATACATAGTTTTATGGGGAGTATCTGATTGGTGCCATTCATTTCCTGAAACACCTGTCATACACATACAATTAGTACTTAACAACTGCTTAATCGTCTGTCGTCTCTGTCGGACTCAAGCCAAGCCTTCTCTGTTTTCCTTACCTCTGTTCCCTAAGCCCAACACCTGGTACCTAGAAGACACTATGTGGATATTTTAAAACTGAATTGTAGTTACATTAAAAACTTAGGTAAGGGCTTCTCATTTGCCAGCCTTGGTAACAAATTGGAGAAAGTCATACTGGTTGAAGCCCAACACTGCATGTTTGCAGTATTTGTTTTTCCAATGAGGGACCATTTGTAGTCTGTGACTAGTTGTGTTACTATTCAATCCCTCTTTCTCTCATTGAATATACAGTATGTAGAGAGAGTGATTGAAAATCTACAGAAACCCTGACTCTGTGCCAAGCACTGGGTATACAAAGATCAATTGGAAACAGTCCCTGCCTTAAAGGAAAGGAGAAACAGATAAGTCTTACAGTATACCTAATAAGTGATTATACAAATAAACACCGAATGTTTGGGAGCATAAGGAAGGGGTCCAGGCCAGGTCAGAGAACAGGAGATGGGCAGGAGAGACTCACGGTGGAAAGTCAATTTCAAAGTCCCATGGCGCCTGCGATATTCTTAGCATCCAGCCCTGTGCCAGGCACACGATGTGTTGAATCAATGAACAAAGCGACTCCTGAACCTAGCTAGAGGATCGCCGGGTTTGTTCATCTGGGTGTGGACGGACGATCACGGCAGGTGAAGCAAGTGTGCATGACAGCCAGGCCTCCAGTGCTAGAATCCTGGCTCTAGGGACTGACAAGATGCTGAGTGGGGTGCAGCAGAGGGGTGAGAGCTGGCACGAGCCCGCAGCATTTGGCAGGCCAGCCCACAGACTGCCTCCCTTCTTGTTCTTGTCCATATGACCGGTGACGAGAGATCGCACTTTCTTATTACAGGCAAAGCGAAGGCTGGAGCTAGGAGAAAGCGGTCATCAGTACCTCTCAGATGGTTTAAAAACCCCTAAGGGCAAAGGAAGAGCTGCACTACGAAGTCCAGATAGTCCAAAAAGTAAGGATCCTTTCATCTCTTTCCTTATTCTCCTTGGTGTGGAATTTCCAACTTTCAAAGCTTGTGGCCGGAAGGATGCCAAGGTGTGAATAATTCTGGCATGTTTTGTTCCTTTTCATTTCTTTCTGTGCTTATCCAAAAAAATAAATACAGTGTCAGCAGACAACCAGCAAAAGGCTACAGAGTCACACTGGTACCATAAGGGAAAGCTTCGTTTAACTATATGCAGTTTCATTTTTCAACTCGGAAGACGAGCTTTTGGCATCATTCTGTATCAAATTTAATTTTAACTTCCCTTAATGGACATTGCTTCAGAGTCTGAGGCAAACTGGATGTCCACGAACTATGCCAGAGTCACTAATGCCTGTGTCGACCTCAGTCTCCAGCTCAGCATATGGAAGCGAAAGAATTGATTGAGCCCAATAAATTGCAGGCTGGTTTTCTTTCTATTGAATACTATTACCATTTCTTGGGGAAGAGAGAGAAACGTAGGTTAGAAATAGCCAAATAGTCCTTTATGTGTGTGTTTGCATTTAACATAAGGGCTAAATTAGATTTTGTTCTCGCTCTTCCTGTAGTTCATGCATTAGGCAATCCACAAATGATCTGTGACACTAAATTAAAACCTTAACCTGTGCACCTATGGAGGAACAAGTACAATTTTAAATAAGGAAATTTCCTTTAAGAGAGATGGGGAGCTTTGGCAAAAGGCTGTGTCGGGTAATTATTTCTCAAACGAAGCATTATTTGAAAAACTGGGCTGGGCATGGTGTCTCACGCCTGTAATCCCAGCACTTTGGCAGGCTGAGTCGGGCAGATCATGAGGTCAGGAGTTTAAGACCAGCCTGGCCAACATAGTGAAACCCCATCTCTACTAAAAAATACAAAAAAAAAAAAAAATTAGCTGGGCATGGTGGTGCGTGCTTATAGTCACAGCTACTCGGGAGACTGAGACAGGGGAATGGCTTGCACCTGGGAGGTGGAGTTTGCAGTGAGCCAGGATCACGCCACTGCATTCCAGCCTGGGCAACAGAGTGAGCCTTCATCTCCAAAAAAAAAAAGGAAAAGAAAAGAAAAATTGGTGAACAGGTGATACACGCACACACAGATATCGGAGCCTGAAAGGCCATTTGTGATGGGTGCGTTGAACTCCCTGTCCTGCGGTGCTAGTGAGATTCATAGCCTGGCTCCATCACGGTAGGCCCCATGTGTCCTGGTCCCCTGAGATGACAGCGGTCTCATTCGACAGATATTTTTTTAGCACCTACTATGTGTAAATTCTTCATTAGAGCCAGGGAATAGTGTAAGCCAAGGTAGAAACTCTTGAGATCTTCAAGGTAAAATGTTTTCATCAAACCCTGGAATTTTTACTGTCCCTTACTTTTCTAATAAAGAACTCCCATAGCTTTCTATGACTTGCCAACAACAGCAACGACAGCCTTGCTTCAGATACTAATACTTTGGCTGCAGTGGGAAAGAGAGCTTGCTTGACTGCAAAGACACCCTTCATTTCTTTACCTTTCCCGCATCCCCCACCCGCTCGGTTTTTGTTTTTCTTTAAGCTCCAAAATCTCCCTCAGAAAAAACGCGGTATGATACGTCCCTTGGTCTGCTCACCAAGAAGTTCATTCAGCTCCTGAGCCAGTCACCCGACGGGGTCTTGGACTTGAACAAGGCAGCAGAAGTGCTAAAAGTGCAAAAGAGAAGGATTTATGATATCACCAACGTTCTGGAAGGCATCCACCTCATTAAGAAGAAGTCTAAAAACAACGTCCAATGGATGTGAGTAGGAGTCGTCCCCGTGCCCCGGCGCTGAGGGGGTCGTTTCAAACTGCCTCGTTTCTTAGTTCCCACTTTCACGTCCATGCCCACACATTCTTTTCTTTTCTCTCCAGCTGTTTTCTTCTCTCTCGTTCTCTCTTCCCTCCTCAGCTTCTAAGCTACAAGTTCGAAGTCTCCTTACAGAGAGACTTGTTTTAGATACTGTCAGAGATAGAAGGATTTATACTTGATGACCGACCATCAAGCAAGGGGAGCCTAGAAGAGGTCCCTGCAGTTGGAACCTGGAATGCTGTTCACCTGCTACGCTGATGTCTGTGTGCGCCCACATGTGTATCTCACAGACGGGTACACGTCTTCAGCCTGCTTCTAATAAGAATCTGAGGGCTGGGCGTGGTGGCTCATGCCTGTAATCCCAGCACTTTGGGAGGCCAAGGTGGGTGGATCACGAGGTCAGGAGGTCGAGATCATCCTGGCCAACACGGTGAAACCCCCTGTCTACTAAAAATACAAAGAAAAAAAAATTAGCTGGGCGTGGTGGCGCATGCCTGTAGTCCCAACTACTCAGGAGGCCTAGGCAGGGGAGTCGCTAGAACCCTGGAGGCGAAGGTTGCAGTGAGCAGAGATTGCCACTGCACTCCAGCCTGGGAACAGAGCAAGACTCCGTCCCCCCAAAAAAAAAGAATCTGGGGATGATGGCTTATGGGTCATCTATGTGTATATGTACAACTGCATAATCACAAGTATCTTTATCCACAGTTCTAATAGCAGATTAACTCACTTTCTGGGTAAACTAAGGCAAGACTTAAATGCCTCCATTTCATCTGCAGAGCAAGGATGGTAGTGTGATACTTGTACACCCACACGTATGAGTACATATATGGTAATATATTTTGTGAATTTTAGAGCATCTAAATAGGCAGTGTTTTGTGAGCACAGTATTGAACTATTAAAGCATTTTGGAAGGAATAATTCTGTTATAGGAGGGCTTTGAAAAAATCCTAATTCAGGTAGATGCACAGGTACCTTTTTTGCACTTTTCGGAGCTTTGTGACCGTTTGGTAACCCATTTTGGCCTCTGGTTTACGGAAACGTGTTGGGTGCTGGTCTCAGTTCTTGCATACATCTGTTTCCTTTACTTCCTTTTTAGTTGTTTGTGTAAGACCCTCAGTAATTACCTGGGTTTTTGACGCTTTTTTGGATTTTTTTTTTTTTAAATCACTCCATCTTCTCTGTCTTTATCTTTTTATCCTTTTTTCCTTTCTTCCTCTTACCACCTGGGAGCCATGGGGCAGGGAGGCAGGTGGTTGCCTTCTTTTGCCCTCTGAATTTGAACCTTCTGAAGAAATAGACCACCCCTAGAGGAAAGAATCCTGTCACTCAATTTCTATGCTGTGAAAAGTGCAGAACTGTATTTATGAAATAAATATATGTATACATGTTGTAAATTTAACACTTGGCTAACAAACAATGTGACCTCCTGTGTCAAGAGGAGACATTTACCCAAAGGACCATTTCTCCTTCCCCTCCGTCCCATGAGTAGCCATGAACAGTCTGTGTTTGGGTTTCTAGGGGCTGCAGTCTGTCTGAGGATGGGGGCATGCTGGCCCAGTGTCAAGGCCTGTCAAAAGAAGTGACCGAGCTCAGTCAGGAAGAGAAGAAATTAGATGAACTGATCCAAAGCTGCACCCTGGACCTCAAACTGTTAACCGAGGATTCAGAGAATCAAAGATATCCTTTGTGCCACCGGTTCACTGGGGGTTATTGCTTCCTAGACTGTCTCCAGAGTTGACAATCTGACTTACGCACAAGGTAGATTGTTACTCTGATTCAGTCACGCAAATGAGTACACGTGTGCCTGCGTGTGTGTGTGTGTATGCACATGTGTGTGCAAACCAAGTGAGCTTTGCCTAAAAAGTCATTATTTATGGTAAGATTGTCACCGACTCGATCCTATTATGATCTATCTTGATACCAGGTGGGAACTGTTTTTTAAAGCGCTTTTTTCATGTGTGTTTGAGACATATGGGTACACTCATAGCGTAAGGCCACACTATTAAAAGATGCATAAGGTGTCGGTATTAATATTAATGACAACAGTAAGCAGATTCGTCTTTGGCTTCCCAGATTTTTGGTGGGTGTTAGCTGTGACTGTTGGGGTTCTCACATTCTATTTTCTTTTCACCAGATATTGTAGCAATTGAAATTGGTTGAATCTATCTGATTGGGCTATAGTTAAAGGGTTTGAAAGAACAGAGAAAAATTATACTATAACTCTTAAAGTGCACTCTGCTGATTCCCAGTACAAAAAATTGATTTCAAAAGCACCCCCCAAGACCTGAGACCTCCTCTCAATTCATCTGTTCCACCACAAACATTAGTCCGTGGAAATAAAATACACAGGGTCAGTTCTTGTTCTCAGCTTCCTGACAATCTGTTGATGATCTCAGGAGAACTTGCTCTTTATCATCTCACTATACACAAAACCAGAGAGAGATTGCATCATTATGTCGAACAAGACGGCTTGCCAGTATTCTCAGTGATTAGAAGACAAAAAACAAAACTGGAAGTTATTGCATCTCTAGTTTTAGTTCCAAAGTTCCCATGATTCCACATTTGCCATTATTTGACAAAAATTGTGTTCTGCCCAGATTCTTCTAGTGGCTCATCTTTAACAGGCTCCTCCTTGGAGGATATGGAGATATTTATTTTCTTCCAATGTTGGCAGTTTTTCAAAGCTGCAGTTGTTCATTTCCTGTTGACCAAAAAATGAACCTTGTCAGCCAATAATTAGTGAGATGGAAGAGAGGTGTAGTGATTTGGACCCCCAGTGGTGGGCAAAGTGGGTTTATAAGGGAAGAAACCAACAGTTGGGCTGTTGTATTCATTGTTTGGTTGGGAGCCCCATTGTGGAAGAGATGGGTGGTTACACGTGATTGGCAGCCTTCCGGGACATGCGGCTTATGGCACTGTCACCTATATTAGCTTTCTCTGAGGCCTTTGTTGCAGAAAATGAAAGCTTCCTTGCAGGGAACTTAGAACCCAAGGAGTAAATTCAGGAGGGAGCCATAAAGGAAGCACTTTTAAGTTTGTAAGATCAGGAAATATATTTGCACAATGTATTTCAATTCACCATTCAGTTCCCAAATTGGTACAGCTTGTTCACAAATGTGTTGAAATTTTCCTTCCTGCAGCATGTTGAGTAATTGTAGATGAGTTTTTCTTTTATACTTGATCTTAGCCAAAAGGCCGAGAAGCGATGAGTTTTTATTTTACTAAGTTCTTGTCATACTGCTTTTTGACAGTGGGCTGTAGTGTTAAGTACCTGGTTGTCAGGAAACTTTAGAACTACCTGGCCCTCTATAAAGGCATCCGTTGGCTCCTTTGATGGGATATGTAGTGACCTAAAACCCAGAATCATCCTGCAAGAGCAGCCACTGTCAGCTCAACACTGAATTAGCCATCATCTCAACGATAAAGATTTGAAGGAGATAATCTGATGGATGCCCTACATGCTTATACAGCTTTTGTGTGAATGTGCTTTTTTTCCTAGTGGAGTATTTTCATAGCTGCCTTCAGTTTCTAATAAGAAGCTACTATAGCTGGGCATGGTGGCTCACACCTGTGATCCCAGAACTTTGGGAGGCTGAGGTGGACGGATCACTCAAGGTCAGGAGTTCAAGACCAGCCTGGCCAACATGGTGAAACCCCGTCTCTACTAAAAATACAGAAAATTAGTGGGGCATGGTGGCGGGCACCTGTAATCACAGCTTCCCGGGAGGCTGAGGCACTCAATTCACTTGAACCTGGGAGACAGAGGTGGCAGTGAGCTGAGATCGAGCCACTGCACTCCAGCCTGGGTGACAGAGTGGGACTCCATCTCAAAAAAAATACAAAAGAAGCTACTATTGTAAGGGACATAATTTCTTCTAGGCTCTCTAAGCCCCCCCGCCTTTTTTTTTAATATTAAGCATATTAGATCACAGACTCTTAGCTATACTACCTGCTGAAATGCCTTCATTGGTTTGTTACTTGCTGGTTTAGGAATTTTTTGTGGGTTCATATAAAAAATAATAACTGCCTAAAGACATTGTCCATTAATTGTTTACTCCATGTCCCTTATATAAGAAAGCCATGCACACTTTTCTTTTTTAGTGCCAAGTGTCAAGCTCACTTGAATACTCTTGGCATATAAATACCATGTTCTTTCATGAGAGCCTTTAGGCTTGGCTGCCAGGACATTTTAAAGAATTGTTCAGTGCTTAGAGAAAAACTGCAAAGGCCAGGCACAGTGGCTCACACCTGTAATCCCAGCACTTGGGGAGGCTGGAGGCAGAGATCACTTGAGAGCAAGAGTTCAAGACCAGCCTGGGCAAAATGGTGAAACACCATCTTTACTAAAATGCAAAAAATTAGTCAGGCGTGGTGGTACGCACCTGTAGTCCCAACTGCTCAGGAGGCAGGCGGAGGCACAAGAATCGCTTGAACCCGGGAGGCAGAGTTTGCCGTGAGCTGAGATTGCACCACTGCACTCCAGCCTGCGTGACAGAGCGAGACTCCGTCTCAAAAAGAAAAAGTAAATAACTACCAAGAGTACTGAGATAGTGTTCTTTTCTCTTTTCCTCGATCAGTGTTTCTCGGATTCGTTCAGGTCGCAGAGGACCTGGAAACGGCTTTCTTCCCTATGAACACTGAAATATTGATAGAGTTAACATAGTACCAAAGGATAATTTTTCTAACAGAAATAATGATGCTCTTTGTAAGCAACACAAAATCACAAGCAGCCCAGGTGCGCTTAAGAAAACGAACTGTCTGCCTGAGCAGTATTCTGAGTTCTTCCACTAACATAGCTGTTATTTATTTGTTTGGTGGCTGCTGACACTTGCTTATCGATAGAAGTAACTGGAGTTTCAAAAAAAATATGGCTAATAGAGATTAACTTTTTTTTCTGGCATATTGGAATCTGCCATCATTCAGTTTGAGTGACAGAACACTTGACTGGAGTTCATGGAATATCTGTGCTGCAAAGTACCGTGGCTACAAGATAAAATTTCTCACCTAAGTGGTTTTTGATTTTCATATGATCATTTATTTTAACTATTCTGTTTCTGTGTTTAATATTTTAAATAGCCATAATCTTTTCAGAAATGGGTGGGACAGGCTGGGCACAGTGGCTCACACCTGTATTCTCAACAATTTGGGAGGCCAAGGTGGGCAGATCAGCTGAGGTCGAGAGTTCAAGACCAGCATGACCAATGTGGAGAAACCCCCATCTCTACTGAAAATACAAAATTAGCCAGTCATGGTGGTGCATGCCTGTAGTCCCAGCTACTCGGGAGGCTGAGGCAGGAAAATCTCTTGAACCCGGGAAGCGGAGGTTGCAGTGAGCCAAGATCACACTATTGCACTCCAGCCTGGGCAACAAGAGTGAAATTCCGTCTCAAAAAAAAGAAAAAAGAAATGGGTGGAATAAAGTTATTCATTTCTTCAGTTGTTTAGAGTGTCAACCAGAAATGAAGATTCATGGGAGGCCCTAAACATTTCCAGGTCCAGAAGGGAAGACAGATGTATACTTTTAAGTCATAAAATACTTTAAATTTTTCCATGCATCTATTTTGTCATTTTCATCATACTTATATCTGAGGTCATTAGATGGAAGATTCCTTGACACTCTTTACGTTAGCTTATGTTACATATCAAGATATTCGAAAAATTAGTGGCCTTAAAGACCAAACTGTTATAGTTGTGAAAGCCCCTCCAGAAACAAGACTTCAAGTGCCTGACTCAATAGAGGTAAGGAGACAGCATCTTTGTTCATCTGCAAAGATCTTTTTGGAATGCCTAAAACTGAAGACTCATTGACTCATAGTTAAAGTCTGTCCCCTGCCCCCAAGAACGTGATGGTTCTTTCCCATTTATTTTATTTAATCATACGTTTAAAAACATTTTAACAGTTTGATATTCATTGAGTATTCAGACAATCTAACTTTGACCCAGCGGGATGTTCAGTTCAAAGTGGAATATGATGCCCTGTCCTTCTTGTACTTTCTCGTTTTTATAATTCGTCATCAGGTGGTTTAGATCAATTTGAACGACTTTGAAAAGTTTATATTGATTATCCTGTATATGGTTCCCACCACGAACAGATATATAAATGTTTTAAAGTCTCTCTCTAACTTATAACATTTTAAGAGATCAAACAGGGCTTTGGGTTAGTTGATAGACCAGAATATTGTAAGAAAGTGGGGGGCATATTTCTATGATTTTCAGATATACTTGGATAATAGAGGCCTAGACTACAACTATAACATAAAGAGATGTAGTAAAAAGAAAATGCATAGGAGATAAAAAGAGAATGAAAGTTACATGCTTCCATCTAGGGTAGACTTCTTGCCTTAAAAGATAGTAATAGCTCTTTGACCTAGATGAAAAAGATTTTTAAATGTCAGTGTGCTGCGTTCCCTTCATAGATGCAGTTCCTAGCACTTAAGAATACATCGCTTGGTTATTACAGTTCAACATGAAGAAGTCCTACCGTAAAGGAACAATAACATGGAAATACTGTATTTGGAACACTTAAAGGACCTTTTAATAATCTGCAGAAAAGGAATATATCCAAAGAACACAATTCACTTCACCCATGTGCCATTTTCAGACGGACACCCTGCTTCCCCAAGCCCCGCCCCCCAAAAAGTTTTCTTTCTCTAGGGCAGGACTCAGCAAACTTTTTAATTAAAGTGCCACGTAGATAGTAAATATTTTTCTCTTTGTGAGCCTTACAGTCTGCACACTATTCAGCTGTGCACCTCTGCCAGTGTAATATGAAAACAGCCAGAGGCAATGATGAACAATGGGAATGGGTGTGACTCTTCCAATAAAACTTTATTTACAAACCCACTTGGTGAATTGGATTTGGCCCTTAGGCTCTGGTTTGCTGACCCCTGCACTCGAGGATGACAGTCTTTGATAGAGTTGGACTAGCAGAGAAGCAGCAAGTGAACAATGAACATTGTTCTTACTTTCCATTTTTAGATGAAAATTACTATGGCTTTTATTTCTAAAAGAACTTCTGATTCAGACTTCTCCCACTTCTGTTCCTAGAGCCTACAAATACATTTGGCAAGTACCCAAGGGCCCATTGAGGTTTACTTATGTCCAGAAGAGACTGAAACACACAGTCCAATGAAAACAAGCAACCAGGACCACAATGGGAATATCCCTAAACCCACTTCCAAAGGTAAGAATTCCACTTCTGTCTTTCGGAAACTATGTTAAAAATGAGGGTGACTGGAACTGTCTGTATTGAAGCCACAAGCCTAGGCAAGAAACAAAAACTTCTATTGTCATTAGGTAACATATTTTAAAAGACATTCTGACTGGTTTACAGAATAAAATAATGATTTGGGGAAAATGGCTCCTTCACCCACTTAGAGAGTAGCTTCGGGCTTTTGCTGTTGGCAGAGAACGTTTCCTTGCAGCATTTTTGAAAACCAGCTAAAGCGAGGAGCAAAGCTGTGAACTGTCTTGGTGGATCATGAGAGACACTTGGCCACACACCTTTGAGTGACACCGCACTGCTCATCAGAGAGGGAAACGAGAAAGGCTTGAAGAGGCCGGGCGCGGTGGCTCACGTCTGCAATCCCAGCACTTTGGGAGGCCAAGGCGGTTGGATCACGAGGTCAGGAACTCAAGACCAGCCTGGCCAAGATGGTGAAACCCCATCTCTACTAAAAATACAAAAGTTAGCCGGGTGTGGTAGTGGGCGCCTGTCATCCCAGCCACTCGGGAGGCTGAGGCAGAGAATTGTTTGAACTCAGGTGGCGGAGGTGGCACTGAGCCGAGATGGCACTACTGCACTCCAGCCTGGGCGACAGAGCGAGACTCCGTCTCAAAAAAAAAAAAAAAAAAAAAAAAGTTTGAAGAGAAGAGCCTTTGTTGAAGAATTTTTGTCTTATTTTCCCCCACTGAGATGGGGAAAGGACATGGGAGGAGAACACTACGAAGATAAGTCTAAATTCTCCTTCTCGCTCTGCAAAGAGCAAAGGAAGCTCTTTGCAGTATATATTTTTTCCCATTTCCTAGCTTGGGAATATATATGCAGTTTTTTTCCTTATTGTCTCCCTATATAGCAGCAAGAATAAGGTTGATTTAAGTGACTAAGTCTGATTTAATACTAAGCAAAAGTACAGCACCTGAAGGGTAAAACAAAAGGCCATCTTTTTTCACCGCAGAAATCCAAAGCGGATATGTCTTATTATGTGTACCTTTAGAGATGTTTTTAACAAGGTGGTTGTTCAAAAAAGACTGAGTTAAAATGAGTGAATTCTGCATGTAGTCCCAGCTACAGGGAGGCTAAGGCGGCAGGATCGCTTGAACCCAGGAATTCAAGGCTGGAGTGAGCTCTGCATGCCTGTGAATAGCCAAAAAAAAAAATTTTTTTTTCAGTTGGTGAGTTTCTACTGGGAAGCCAGCTTTTCAGCATGTATATGTTTTGTTTTGATTTTCTTAAAACAGTGACTAGATAGCAGAGAGACATTTTTGAACTTGTTAGCCTCGGATCTTTGAAGCTATTTGCATTCTTGTTTATTGACAGTAGTTATTTGAAAGATGATTGAGTAGACTAGGGCCAAAGAAAGCTGGCCAGGCGTGGAGGCTCAGCACTTTGGAAGGCTGAGGAAGGCAGATCACTTGAGCCCAGGAGTTCGAGACCAGACTGAGCATCATGGCGAAACCCTGGCTCTACAAAGAAATACAAAGATTATCCAGGTGTGGTGGCTCATGCCTGTAATCCCAGCACTTGGGAGGCCTAGATGGGAAGATCACCTGAGATCAGGAGTTCGATACCAGCCTGGCCAACATGGTGAAACCGCCTCTCTACTAAAAATAGAAAAATTAGCTGGGCATGCTCACTGGTGCCTCTATTCCCAGCTACTCGGGAGGCTGAGGCAAGAGAATTGCTTGAACCCCGGAGGCAGATATTGCAGTGAGCTGAGACTGCCATTGCACTCTAGCTGGGGCAACAAGAATGAAACTCCGTCTCAAAAAAAAAAAAAATACAGAGATGAACCAGGCATGTTGGTTCACACCTATAGTCCCAGCTACTTGGGAGGCTGAGGTGGAAAAGTCCCTTGAGCTCAGGAGTTCAAGACTACAGTGAGTCATGATGACACTGCTGCACTCCTGCTGACAGAACAAGACCCTGTCTCAAAAATAAAAGGCAGCGTGCCGACGAGGAACTTTTTTGTACCTGTTAGCATAAAAGGTGACCTGCATCACAAAGCCATCTTATTGTTGTTATTAGCAGAAAGTGCATGCTTTTTCCTGAGAGCGACATATACAGTCTTCCAGAAAAATTCATTTGATTTTTCTAACTTATTTTTTGTTTCCACCAATGTTTTCCTTTCAGACTTGGCTTCAACCAACTCAGGACATAGCGATTGCTCAGTTTCTATGGGAAACCTTTCTCCTCTGGCCTCCCCATCCAACCTCTTACAGCAGACTGAGGACCAAATTCCTTCCAGCCTAGAAGGGCCGTTTGTGAACTTACTGCCTCCCCTGCTGCAAGAGGACTATCTCCTGAGCCTCGGGGAGGAGGAAGGCATCAGCGATCTCTTTGAAGCTTATGATTTGGAAAAGCTCCCACTGGTGGAAGACTTCATGTGTAGCTGATTACGCTTCGTGTGAACTCTCCTTACAAACCGGTATTTTTTTATCATGGAACCAGAACATCTGTCATGCAGTGTTGTCCCTTCCTACCTTCTTCCTCCAAGAGAGTATCATGAAGTAAACTACAAACTTCAGAAGAAAGCTGACATTTTAGTGAATTTTTTTTTTTAATTAATAAAAAGTGTCTAAACGCACAGTTGCAGGCTCCCCTTGGGAAAGCCCTGCATTGCTCCAGGCTCCAAGATCTCCTGGCTAAGTCAGCAAGTGAGAAAATGTGCAATCAGGTGTCTCTCACCCCGACTTTTCCTTCCTCCTTCCTTCCCAGATTGGCTTGCTGTGCCTGATGGACGGGCTGTAGAATGGGGTCTGGCCACCTGGCCCACTGGGAAACAGCACTCTTCCTTAATAGCATTTCAAGCCGTGCCTTCTCTGCAGAATGCATGTCTTTGGGGTCTGCTAATATGGAATGGAACTGCAGCAAATGCAAACTTGAAGTCATGCAAAAGTATGAAATGGATTTCTTCAGCTCTTCTTAGGAATATTTAAATTACTGTCATAATTCAGTGTAAGCTATGGACTGTGTGTCCCAGTAGGAGGTCAAGAAAACCTCCACAGCCTTCTGGATGGAGAACCTGTTTTCAAATGTACTTGTTGCAGATACAGAAGACTAGTAGAGTTCTGCCACTCTGAGCTGTTGTGGATTTTCCTGTCTCCATGAACCACTCCCATCCCCCTGTCCCCAATGTATTTGTGTTTCCAGTTGATTTGTAGCAATTGCCTACTTAGTTCTTTGTGGATTGTTTTAGACTTCTTGTTCTTTTAGCTGCCATTTAAGCATTCCTGTGGCACCCATCACCCTTTCAATTTAATTGTTTACTCTGAAGCGGTTTTTGCAAATTCACGTTACGTAAGCAGAGGGAGAGAACCTCTACTGATCAGAGCATCTAAACCTGTGTGATCTAAGGTTTACCAGCCTCTGCAAGGAGCATTGTCCCATCGTGCTTCTGTTCCCAGGACGGGGAGCTTGGAGCGAGTCAGTCCTGGGACTTGCTGACATGGGTGTCCGTTGGAAAGGAGAACCAGGTCAGTCGATGTGACAGCCCCAAGGAGCAGCAGGCATGGGTCCCTCCATCCTTGGGCTTCCCGGGCCCCTGTGACCGGGGAAAGGGCTCTCTTACACCGCACTCAGGGAGACCACTTCTCAGGATGGGGTCAGATGGAGAGACCTCTAGGGAGAAAGACATCCCCGTTGTGTGAGTGGCATTTCCTTAAGCTGGCAGGAACAGGGAGCTCCCACTGTGTCGGGGGCTGGAATCGTTCTGGCCAGACCCTGTTCCCCTTCCTCTGTGAAGGAATAAGTTGGACCAAGGGAAGTCGGGAACGTAGAAAATGAAGCAAAAGAATGCCCGGGCATCTTCCTCTTTAGTCTTCAGGAATGGTGTCCCAAGTTGGAGGCTTTGTGTCAGCTGCAAATCCTACCAGTTGTGTCCAAGAATGGCTTTCCCTCGGGCAGGTGGCAGTCGCCATCTCCCCCTGGGAATATGGCGTAGTATCTCTGGTCCGTTCCTTGGATGCTGAGGACTGCGGGAATGAGGGAGTCAGATCAAGAGCAAACCTCAAAACGAACAGTTAAATTGAAATGCTATGTGCCTGACCCGGTGGTAGGCACGTAGTAGGCACTCAACTCATATGTTTAATTGAATTGAAAATATCCCTTAGGGAAAAAAAAAAAACACAAGAGCCCCAGCCAGTTTACTCCAGGTAGATTTCCACAATATGCAAAGTGGTGGTGGGGTCAAGACAGATGACACCAGCACTTTAAACTCTGTGTGTGGGTATGCGTGGGTGTATGTTTGGGAAGAAAAACAAAGGTGCAGACGATCTTCCTTTTTTCTTCTTCAGCCTCCATCCCTGGCCTCCTCCCCTCACACACACTGGACTTGGTACCGAATGTCGGTGTGGTCCGAGATGAAGCGTTGGGGTGGGGGAGGGAGAGGGAGCTTTGTGTTAAGTGCCTACTGGAAATGCACTGTGGGGTTTTTTCCTGTATGGGAAACCATTTATGCCAAGCTTTTCCCCATTTCCCATATTTATCTCATCTGGTTAGCTGCCTCTGCTTCCAGCTTTGTGTAATTCTCTTTGCCAGCTGCACAAAGCTGATTTTTTCCAAAGTCTAAAGACTGAGCTCACCTGGCTAGATTGTTGTGTGTTTTGTTGAAATTTTTCATAATGTCATGCCGTATTTATTGTTTTAAAAATGAAAGGAATAGTAATAAGTCTTAAAAGTTCCTTCATGCATAGATTTTTTTTTTTTTCCAGTTACTGGGCTTAACTGGTGTACATTAATTAGATATCCATACTGTATTCTGTTTTCATTAAGTCATTTTCTTTTTGACTTAGTATCTGGCACACAATGTGGGTTAGTACTACAGTATTTGTGTTACTTTAAGTACTAAGTATGCAGGTTTCCTGGTACCATTGAGTTGCTGCTATTAAAAGCTCACACACGAAATGGCTAAAAGTTACAAGTGTGCAAATTATGACTGTGTGAGCCTTAGAAAATAAAATGTATAAAAGGCAACACATGAGCTGTCAAACAGTGTTAGGTATGTGTTTATATGTACAGAGTTGTGCATAGCAGTTGTTTTATTTAAGTTGGTTGTAGTCTACTCACATGTTCATTATTTAGCAGTTTTGTACAGAAATAGCAATTAATTTTAAACACTGCCAGAATACTTTCTAGCTGGTTTGTAGTTTTTTTAAGAGTGTTGTTTTGTTTTTGTTTTTTTTTTTGTTCTTTGTCATGGTTCTTGTTTTCTTCTTTGTTGTACGTGTAGATCTGTAAATAAAATTGCAGTATTTAAAGCTTAAGCTTTCAGGAAAAAGAAAATAGGAATTCAGTGTGTGCATGACAACTCGTGTGTATGAGAAGGAGGGATTTGAAGGAAGATGGCTTGCAGAGTAAGTCGGGTGGCAGTTGTCAGGGTATGGGAATTTCTTTTCCTACGGGGTACGTGATTTTGTAAAAAGGAAGTGTTTCTCCCAAAATTGGGAGTAGGCAAACTACTAATCAGTTTAGCTTTGTGATGTATGCTAGTTTAAAAAAGAAAATATGTAATATAATGTAAAAAACAACAACAAAAAAAAGCTTTTATGATGGATTTTGTAAATAGATTTGTTACAGGGTGACCTGTTCTCTAGCTGTGATCTTACCACTTCAAATGGGTGTAATTTGAATAAATTTTGTATGGTAAAGGATCAATAAAATGATTTTTTTTAAGAGTTCAGGCTTGTGGATGGATTTTCTTTAATATTATCTTATGCTCCTCTATTAATTGAATTTTTTTTTCTTTTTTGAGACAGAGTCAATCACTCTTGTCCAGGCTGGAGTGCAGTGGTGCAATCTCGGCTCACTGCAACCTCCGCCTCCCAGGTTCAAGTGATTCACCTGCCTCAGTCTCTCGAGTAGCTGGGATTACAGACACCCTTTGGTAGAGACGCCACCAAAACTGGCTAATTTTTGTATTTTCAGTAGACACAGAGTTTCACCATGTTGGCCAGGCTGGTCTCCAACTCCTGACCTCAGGTGATCTGACTGCCTCAGCCTCCCAAAGTGCTGGCATGAACCACCACACCCAGCCTATTAATTGAATTTTTAAAAACATTCTTCAACAAGTTAAGGAGAAAGGTTAAACAGCAGCTCAAAACATCGTTTGCCTTGCATGGTGTTTGGGACTCTGAGAACTCTGAGCAAATGTTTGGTGACCACTGCAGGTGTGCTCTGCACTCTGTCGAGCAGAACTTGCCTTGTCTCTGTGACCATGTGCAGAAACCACTCCCAGACACTAAAGAATTCTTACACTGAGAAAGTGACAAGCTCGACTCCTCATAAGGGTTATAGAGCCAATACACCGAATTCTGAAATCTGGTGATTTACCTCCCAACTTCTAGATTCTGCATTTCTAGTAATGTCACCTAGGAGCAGATGTGGATTTTTTGACTGCCATGTCACACTATTAACTCTGAACTTACCCTTTAAAACCCCAAAGTGCTATATATTGTGCACACACGAAATTAATATAGAATGGTATGAAGTTTAAAAAAAGGAAACATTTCCTGCCCACTGTGCTGTTCACCCCAGAAATAACCACCGTTCTCAGTTTTCTTGTATTATCCTTCCAGTCATTTTCTAGACACATATCTGTGCATGAATATGTATATTTTCTTTTCATTTTTTTGGGACAGAGCCTTGCTCTGTCGCCCAGGCTGGAGAGCAGTGGCACAATATCAGCTCACTGCAACCTCCGCCTCCCGGGTTCAAGTGATTCTCCTGCTTTAGCCTCCTAAGTAGCTGGGATTACAGGTGCCCGCCACCACACCTGGCTAATTTTTGTATTTTTAGTAGAGATGGGGTTTCACCATGTTGGCCAGGCTGGTCTTGAACTCGGGACCTCAGGTAACCCACCCGCCTCAGCCTCCCAAAGTGCTGGGATTACAGGCATGGGCCACCGCGCCCAACCTATTTTGTTTTTCTGGTTCTGTTTTAGAGGCAGGATCTCACTGTTGCCCAGGTTTGAGTACAGTGGTACGTATCACCGCTCACTGCAGCCTCACACTCCTGGGCTGCAGTGATCCTCCCATCTCAGCTTCCTTCTGAGTAGGTGGGACTAACAGGCATGCACTACCAACCCTCGCTAATTTTTTCTATTTTTCTGGTGATGGGGTCTTGTAATGTTGCCCAGGCTGGCCTCAAACTCCTGTCCTCAAGCAGTCCTCCAATTTCAGCCTCCAAAAGCACTGGGATTACAGGTGAGCATATGTGTTTTAACGTGATTTAACGTAAGTCATACCATATATGCTGATATGAAGCTTTTTATCACTAAGTATATCAGACATTTGTCCATGTTAGTACTTATGGGTCGTGTTCATGCTCTTCAAAGGCTGCATAGCATTCCAGATTTTATTTAAAAAAAATTTTTTTTTTTTAGATGGAGTCCTGCTCTGCTGCCCAGGCTGGAGTGGAATGGAGTAATCTTGGCTCACTGCAACCTTCTGCCTCCCAGGTTCAGGCAATTCTCATGCCTCAGCCTCCCAAGTAGCTAGGATTACAGGTGCCCACCACCATTTCTGGCTAATTTTTGTATTTTTGCTAGAGACCGGATTTCACCATCTTGGCCAGGTTGGTCTTGAGCTCCTGACCTCAAGTGATCCATCCTCTTCAGCCTCCAACAAGTGCTGGGATTACAGGCATGAGTCACCGTGCCTGGCCTAAAAATGTATTTAATGATTTACTTAGGTGATTTCCTGTTTGAGAGGTAGTTTTGTTTTACTATAAAAATATGTATATTCTTATGTGGTATAATTCTCATAACAAAGTTTACCATTAGTAACATTTGATAACATCCACGGTGTTGTATAACCGTCACTTCTGTCTGGCTCCAGAAGACATTTCTGTCACTCCAAAAGAAAACCTTGCGTCTGTCCATAAAGCAGCTACTTCCTCTCCCCGACACCTTGCAGTCCCTGCTGTCTGCGTTTTGTGTCCCTGTGGATTCACCTGTTCTGGATGTTTCCTATAAGTGGAATCATGCAACTTGTGGCCTTTTGTGTTTAACTTCTTTCACTTAGCAAAACATTCAGGGTTCATCCAGTTTATAGCATGTATCGCTACTTCATTCCTTCTTATTCACGCCTGAATAATATTCCATTGTATGGACACACCATGCTTAGTCATTCATCAGCGGATGAACATTTGGGCTGTTTCTACTTTTAGGCTATTGGAATGCCAAGTACTATTTTAAGGGCTTTATATGAGTATTCTGTTTTTTTGTTTGTTTGTCCGCTTGTTTTTGAGATGAGTTTTGCTCTTGTTACCCAGACTGGAGTACAATGGCGAGATTTTGGCTCACTGCAACCTCCGCCTTCCGGGTTCAAACCGTTCTCCCACCTCAGCCTCCTGAGTAACTGGGATTACAGTATACACCGCCACTCACGCCCAGCTAATTTTGTACAAGCTTTCTCCATGTTGGTCAGGCTGGTCTTGAACTCCCAACCTCTGGTGATCCACCTGCCTCAGCCTCCCGAAGTGCCGGGATTACAGGCGTGAGCCACCGCGGACATCACTACCTCATATTATATATGTATTCTCTTTCTCCCTTCTAGAATGTAAGCTCAGTGAGGAGAGGGACGGGGCTTTGTATTGTTCATTATTGCGCCCCCAGTTCCTGGAATAATGCCTCTTAAATAAGCACTTCATAAATATTTGAATGAAAGATTATTTTGCAGATGAGTAGTCCGAGGTTTAAAAAACATTTTTTTAATACCCAAAGGCCACACACAGTGTGAGCTCAAAGGCTTTTTCCCATGTGGTGTCCTCATCTTCCTCATCTTATATATATGTTGCTTAGCATTGTTTTTTTACACTTTTGCATTTCATCATCTTTAGTTCCATGTCAAGTCCTGTCTACCCAAAGTTTGGGAGCCTGATTTCTGTCATCCAACACAGCTGCTGTCCTACCCAGGGATCTGCATATTTGGTCAGCAGGTAGCCAAGCCTATAGTGATAAAAGCCAGTGACAAAAGCTGAACCAAACAGTGCAAAGACACATTCCTTCTTTCAGATAGACTACTGATGGGGAGAAAAAAGTAGCAAATAAAGCAAGAACTGCCCATCTACAAAAGCAATTTACAAATGGAGACGAGGCCCAGTGCAGTGGTTCACACCTGTAATCCTAGCACTTTGGGAGGCCGAGGTGGGTGGATCACTTAAGGTCAGCAGTTCGAAACCAGCCTGGCCATCGTGGTGAAACACTGTCTGTACTCAAAGTGCAAAAATTAGCTGGGCCTGGTGGTGTGCACCTTGTAATCCCAGCTACTCAGGAGGCTGAGGCAGGAGAATTCCTTGAACCTGGGAAGTGGAGGTTGCAGTGAGCCAAGATCATGCCACTGCAATCCAGCCTAGGGGACAGAGTGAGACTCCATCTCAAATAAATAAATAGCAAAAATAAAAAATGTAGACAAGCTTTACTCAGTGGCAGTATTGTAGCCAATGAGGTTTATCTGAGGCATGATTATTGTTAATTGAAAAATGTAGACAAGATGAATTTGCATCAACCATGTAGCGCTGCATTCTTTAAAAAGTTGATATAGGCTTGGCATGTAGCTCATGCCTGTAATCCCAGCACTGTGGGAAGCCGAGGTGGGTGGATCACCTGAGGTCAGGAGTTCAAAACCGGCCTAGCCAACATAGTGAAACCCCATTGCTACTAAAAATACAAAAAAATAACCAGACGTGGTGACAGTTACCTGTAATGCCAGCAACCTGGGAGGCCAAGGCAGGAGGATTGCTTGAACCTGGCAGGCGGAGGTTGCAGTCAGCTGAGATCATGCCATTGCACTCCAGCCTGGACTATAGAGCGGGTCTCCATAAAAAGAAATAAATAAATTTGGGCTGGGCACGGTGGCTCACGCCTGTAATCCCAGCACTTTGGGAGGCCGAGGCAGGTGGATCACAAGGTCAAGAGATCGAGACCATCCTGGCCAACATGGTGAAACCCCGTCTCTACTAAAAGTACAAAAAAATTAGCTGGGCGTGGTGACGCGCGCCTGTAGTCCCAGCTACTCGGGAGGCTGAGGCAGGAGAATTGCTTGAACCCGGGAGGCAGAGGTCGCAGTGAGCCGGGATCGCACCACTGCACTGCAGCCTGGCGCCTGGTGACAGAGTGAGACTCTGTCTCAAAAATAAAATAAATGTTTTAAAAGTTGACATAGAACTAGGATATATGAATATTTTATAATTTAGAAGTTTACCCAAAGTACTGTTTTAGAAATGGGTTTCGCTCTGGGGAAAATGTACAAATCAGTTTCAGTAGGGAGATCTCATGGAGGGGAGGAAGAGAGTGGAGAGATGTAGGAAGGGAAGGAGGGAGGAAAGGAGGGAAGAAGAAATCATTATCAGTCCTAGTAATATTGAGAGACAGAATATAAGACTAACAAAGAAAAGTGAATTGTATTCAGCGATTCAGTGGCCATTAAGGGAAACAGGTTCAGTCACTCTTTGAATGAATAGAAAGTGATTACTGGATGCCAGGAGCTGTTGTCGGCACTGGAGTCCAAATTTCAAAAGGCTTTGGTCCTGTCAGGAAGAGGAAGTTTGCAGTCTAGCATTAGGGGAGAAACAAGTTTTAGCTAGGGGAAGCAAACCGGAAGGCCAGACCTCAAATGAGCTATTTTTTCTGACTGAAGCCATTTTTGGAAGAATTGGAAGGACAGATGGTTAGAGGCAGGAATGGAAATGGAAAGCAGATGTAGCCTTGCCACTGGAAAGCTCTACAAAGCCACAGAGGTCCTGATCTAGGGGGGTTTGGAGCAATTCCCAGTCCAAGCCTGTGCATCTAAATGCAAGAGTGCTTGGAGATGACTCTCAAGTAGGCATGACTCAAAAGGAACCAGTGGATTCCCTTTCTAAGATCAAGGAGCTGGGGAGCCCCAGTCTAGGTCTAAACTATAACCATGATATGCAGGGAAATGACAAAATTAAATTGTAGGTCATACCCCGGGATATTAAGAAGACTTCTTGCACTCACTACATAGACTTAATCAGCCTGGAGTCAGTCAAGTGCTAAGGGAGTGACGTCAGCAGGCAGTTACAGTGTTGCGCAGCACACAAACAGCAAGGCTTTCCCATTGTGCCCCTGAATCTAGGACTTGAAGACTAAAAGGCAAACAGGATGTATTAAAAATGTTTAAAACACCAGGCATTACTATTACGCTTTTTTGTTTTTTGAGACCGAGTCTCGCTCTGTCAACCAGGTTGGAGTGCAGCAGCCCCATCTCTCACTGCAACCTCCGCCTCCCAGGTTCAAGCGATTCTCCTGCCCCAGCCTTCTGAGTAGCTGGGATTACAGGCAGCTGCCACCACGCCCAGCTAGTTTTTGTCTTTTTAGTAGAGATGGTGTTTCACCGTGTTGGTCCGGCTGGTTTGGTAATCCTGACCTCAGGTGATCCACCAACCTTAACCTCCCAAAGTGCTGGGATTACAGGCGTGAGCCATCGTGCCTGGCACTATTACCCTTTTTGTGTGTGAAGAGCACTATCAAAAAGTTCTGGAGTTCCTGATGCTGAAAGGTTTGGCAAGTGCCGTGGAAAAGAGAGGAGGGACACAGTTGCAGGTAATCAGAGACTTGTCTCAGAAGCAACATTGGAAACTTCAGGCTTGCTTCTATTATGTTTTAGGGCTTCGGCATATCTCGTATCACAGAATAGAGTTAGCGCCTTGGAGAAGGACAGGCTGTATCTTCTCTTCCCTACATTAATTACAGTGGTTGACATCACACAAATACAGAGACACGGATATTAAAACCCAGAGAATTGAGATAAACCAACAAACCAAAAACATTAACCAAGATTTAGCTTTTCAACTCAGGCAAAACCATGTCAATGGGTAATGATCAAAGAATCATAGTGTCTGAGTTAGAAGGCCACCTGTCATCCAGAAAGGAGCTGGTTTCATCAAGGGACAACTCTGCAATCGATTTTTCTTTCTTTTTTTTGAGATGAAGTCTGTCACCCAGGCTGGAGTGCTGTGGTGTGATCTTCGCTTACTACAACCTCCGCCTCCCAGGTTCAAGCAATTCTTCTGCCTCAGCCTCCTGAGGAGATGGGATTACAGGCGCATGCCACCACGCCCAGCTAAGTTTTGTATTTTTAGTAGAGATGGGGTTTCACCTTCTTGGGCAGACTGGTCCCAAACTCCTGACCTTGTGATCCACCCGCCTTGGCCTCCCAAAGTGCTGGGATTACAGGTGTGAGCCATTGCGCCCGGCCTGATTTTTCTTTTGTCAAGAACAGTCTCCAGATTCTTAGTCCAATGTTTTTTCTGCCGTGTCTATAAGGTCTTTTAGTTCCCTACTGAGATATGCACATCAGAAGCCTGCCTATTCCCAGTCTCATCCCTGGAACCATAGGCTGGCCGTCATGATTAATTCATTATTTTTGAATTAACATGAACTTCTGGGAGATCCCTGTTTATATTCTCTACCAGCCCTGTAATTCCTTCTACTCTTCCAAACCATATTTCATGGGTGCATGGCGGTCATTATACTCTTAGCCTATGGCATAATAGCAAATGAGAGAGATGGATACCTCTAAGAGGCATGAGTTTGGAAGACTTCTGAGTGTTTCTTTTGTTTAGTATTGGATTAAAATGGATTTGCTTATTCAGATGGAGGAAGAGTCAAATTGGCAGCAGCTTCTAAACTGAGTGCTCTATTTTCTATTTCTCTTTCTGTGTAGACCACTTTGACTTCTCTTTCTGTATAGACCACTTTTCAGCTTCAGAAGCCTTTAAGACACTTTTTTCTGCATAATCAAAGTCAGGGGCATTTGCCTCTGCTGAAGCCTAAATTATAGTGTTTATCTTATGCCTGAATAGCCCTTCGCATTGTAGAAGGCTTTACAATTTGCAAAGTATTTTCATATGCCTATCTTTTCATCTAAAGCCATTTGTAAACTGATGGCAACAGCTGCAGAAGTAACTAATCAATCTGAAAATGATGGAACCGTATGTGGCCAGTGCTGCAAATGGAGGAAGAAAAGAATTTAGCTCTGAGCCACACTCTGGAATCCCACGGGGCAAAAAAGAGTATTGCAATTCCACAGGAGAGAGCTGAAATAGTGATGTCAGTGAATAAAAACTTAAACATGCCAACAAAAAGATCGTGCTTGAATGAATAGGAAGGAGGAGAGAGAGAGCGTGTGTGTGTGTGTGTGTGTGTGTGCGTGTGTGTGTGTCTGTGTCTGTGTTCAGAAATGGGAGGAAGCAGGAGACATAAGATGTTTAAAAAGAGCTACAAGCTCAATTGTGTCCCTGGCAAGAAACCAAAGAATGAGTGTTCCTTTAGTCAAAAAGGAACTGCCCTCACCATTGACTGAGAGTTGGGGTATCTTTTCAGGGAATAGAGTGAGTGCTATAGAACAGGGCAAGTGTTGAAGTATAACAAAAGGCAGAGGAAGGTAGAAACTGTAGAAGCAATTCCCACACCTGGTTCTGAGAAGGAGATAATCCATCAAGAGGGGAACAAACTTAATTGTAGGTACAGAAAAAAGAATTGGATGGGACTTTTTTTTTTTAGAGACAGGTTTCACCATGTTGGCCAGGCTGGTCTCGAACTCCTGACCTCAGGTGATCCATCCCGCTTGGCCTCCGAAAGTGCTCGTGAGCCACCACGCCTGGCCTGGTTGGAACTTTTGCTTGCATCAATATGGCAGATTAGATACCCAGGATTCAGAATGAGCCATTAAAAACGTAAAGAAAAAGAAAAGAAGAGGATAACCAAGACGTTCCCTGTTACAAAACATCTAGATTCAACCAAAAACATAATTTTATTTTGTTTTCTCAAAGGACCAGAAGAACAACAGCAACAATATATATATATGAGCTGAAAATAAGGGTTGAGAGGCATACACATGAAAAAGATAGGTACACCTAAGGACAGATGCCAATTTTCTTGCCCGTATTTTGTTGGAATTGAGAAATAGCTTTGGGCTAACAAAGAAAGATGGAAGAACTGAACCTAAGACTCCCAAATTTGGCCTGAAAAATTGGAAGAAGGCTCTAGTGCTCTCAGGTCATAATCATATTCCTGGCTTTCAGCAAAAGCAAACATAAAGCCTCTCTAGACAAGATATCCTTAATGTGGTACTACAGATAAGATCTACCAACTATGAGCTCACAATCAAAGATCACCAAATGCATAAGGAAACAAACCATCATTAATAGCAGAGGCTGCACACATCAAATTTAGACCTCAAAGAGTTCAAGTAATGGAATTATCAGATACAAGATATGCTTAAAGAAATAAAAGATGATTATCACAAAAATGGGGGAGCAACAGGAGATGATCATAACCTGCCATATAGATTAGAAAGAGAATTCTTTCATCTGCTAGAAATTGGAAATACAAACTTTTTTTTTCTTTTGAGGCAAGCTCTCACTTTGTCTCTCAGGCTGGCGTGCAGTGGCATGATCATGGCTCACTGCAGCCTCGAACACCCAGCCTCAAGTGATTCTCCTGCCTCAGCCTCCCAAGTAGCTGGGACTTGGCACACCACCGTGCCCAAATGATTTTTTATTTTATTCTTCTTCTTATTATCATATTATTGTAGAGATGAGGTGTCCCTGTTTTCCAGGCTGGTAAATACAACCACTGGGCAGGGTACAGTGGCTTATGCCTATAATCTCAGCACTTTGGGAAGCTGAGGCAGATGGGTTGCTAGAGCTCAGAAGTTGGAGGCCAGCCTGGGCAACATGTCGAAACTACAAAAAAAATACAAAAATTAGCTGGGCGTGGTGACACATGCCTGTGGTCTCAGCTACTTGGAAGATTGAGGTGAGAGAATTGCTTGAGCCCAGGGAGGTCAAGGCTGCCGTGAGCCATATCACGCCACTGCGCTCCAACCCTGGTGACAGAGTGAAACGCTGTCCCAAACAAAAGCAAAACAAAACAAAACAAAAAAAAACCCCAATTATTGAAAGAAAAGGAAAATAAAGCAATCGATGCATAAATGAACAGATTAGATATAGCTAAAGATATAATAAACTGGGAAATCTGACAAAATTATGTAGTATAGAGAGAAAAGAACATGGAAAATAAAATGAAATGTTAAGAGATATGGATCATGGCTTAGTTTTTTTTTTCTGTAAAAAACCAGATAATAAATATTTTAGGCGTTTTGTGCCGTAAGATCTGTCAAAACTACTCAACTCTAACTCTATAGCATGAAAGCAGTTATGCACCATATGTAAATAGATGGGCATGACTGTATTTCAATGGAACTTTATTTATGGAAGCCAAAATTTTATTTTCATTTAGTTGTCACTCGTCATGAAGTAATATTCTTTTGAATTTGTTCGACCATTTAAAAAAATTCTGTTTTGTTTTGTTTTGTTTTTGAGACAGAGTTTCACTCTTGTTGCCCAGGCTGGAGTGCACTGGCACAATCTTGGCTCACTGCAACCTCCACCTCCTGGGTTGAAGCGATTCTCTTGCCTCAGCCTCCCAAGTAGCTGAGATTACAGATGCCTACCACTATATCTGGCTAATTTTTTTGTATTTTTAGTAGAGACAGGGTTTCACTGTGTTGGCTAGGCTGGTCTCGAACTCCTGACCTCAGGTGATTCACCCGCCTCTGCCTCCCAAAGTGCTGGAATTACAGGCATAAGCCGCTCGCCCAGCCTGAAAAATATTTTAAAATCATGAGTTGTACAAAAACAGGTGGTAGACAGTTTCCAGTCTGTGATGGTTTGAATAGTTATCCTTATCCAAAACTCATGTTGAAATGTAATCACCAATGTGTCAGCATTGAGATATGGTGACTTTAAGAGATGATTAGATCTGGAGGGTTCATGGCTTAATGGATTAATGGGTTTATGGATTAATAGATTACCATGGGAGTGGGACTGGTGGTGTTTTAAGAAGAGGAAGACAGACCTGAGCTAGTGTGCTCAGCCACCTTTCCATGTGATGCCCTGTGCCACCCGAGGACTCTGCAGAAAGTCTCCACCAGCAAGAAGGCCCTGACCAGATGCAGCTCCTTGACCTCGGACTTCCCAGCCTCCAGAACAGTAAGAAATGAATTCCTTTTCTTTATTCTTTATGAATTGCCTAGTTTCACGTATTCTAAGCAACAGAAAACGGACCAAGACAGACACCCGGTGCCAAGGAGTGGGTTGGTGTTGATGACAAATATCTGAATATGAGGAAGCAGCTCTGGAACCAGGTAATGAGCAGAGACTACTTGGCCACTTTTAGCTGCTTACATGAAGCGGTGAGAAGGAAAACATAACTTAAAGGCAGAATTTAGGCAAAAGAAACTTGGAAAACTCTCAGCCTGGCCAGGTAAAGAGTGAAAAAACATGTTTGGGACAGAAACCAAGAGTGTAGCCCAGCGACCTTTGGCCAAGGAAGTTAGTACAGGAAGAAGAGATCATCAAGAGAATGGGAGAAAGACCTTGAAGGCTTTTTCTGAAAAGATCTCTGATCTTGAAGGTTGTTCCTCCCTTACAGACACAGGGACCCAGGAGAGCAGAATGGTTTCTAGGGACAGACAGATATCTCCATTCCTATGTTCACTGCAGCACTATTTACAATAGCCAAGATGAGGATGCAACCTAAATTTCTACCAGTTAATGAATGGATAAAGAAAATATGGTATATATACATGCAATGAATTTTTTTTTTTTTTTGTAGACAGAATCTCACTTTGTAGCCCAGGCTGAAGTGCCATGGTGCCATCTCGGCTCACTGCAACCTCTGCTTCCTGGGTTGAAGCGATTCTTCTGCCTCAGCCACCCAACTAGCTGGGACTGCAAGCGCCAACCACCACGCCTGGCTAATTTTTGTATTTTTAGTAGAGACGGGGTTTCACCATGTTGGCCAGGCTGGTCTCTAACTCCTGTCCTCAACTGATCCTCCTGCCTTGGCCTCCTAAAGTGCTGGGATTATAGGCGTGCATACAATGAAATATTCAGCCTTTTTTTTTTTTTTCTTTTCGAAGATGGGGTTTCACCATGTTGGTCAGGCTAGTCTTGAACTCCCGACCTCAGGTGATCCGTCCACCTTGGCCTCCAAAGTGCTTAGATAACAGGCGTAAGCCACCACGCCCAGCCTATTCAGCCTTAAAAAAAAGAAAGAAATCTAAGCTGGTCCAAGTGTGGTGATGATGTTTCCAACTAATTGGTCACAGCCAGTCACAGATTTCTTTGTTCCTTCTCCACTCTCAGTGCTTCACTTGACTACCCTTAAAAATGCATTGTTTAAAATCCTGCCCTATGTGACAACATAGATGAAACTTGGGGACATAATTCTAAATGAAATAAGCCAGTTACAGAAAGACTGCATAATTCTATTTACATGAGTGTCTAAAACAATGGAACATACGTGTGGGTAGAGAGTAGAGCGGTGGTTTCCAGAAGGCAGGGAAGGGAGAAATGGGAAGTAGCTCATCAACAGGTCTAAAGTTTCAGTTACACAGGATTATTAAGTTCTGCCATTCCACACTGTGCCTATAGTTTACAATATGGTGTTGTACACTTACGAATTTGTTAAGAGGGTAGACCTCATGTTAAGTGTTCTTACCACAATAAATTTTTTTTTTTTTTTTGAGACCCAGTCTCACTGTGTCACCAGGCGCCAGGCTGGAGTGCAGTGACACGATCTTGGCTCACTGCAACCTCCACCTCCTGGGTTCAAGCAATTCTCCTGCCTCAGCCTCCCGAGTAGCTGGGACTACAGGTGCACCACAATAAAATTTTTTTAAAAGTAAGGGGATAGAGAAAGCTATACTATGTGAACACTAATCAAAAGAAAGCTGGGCCGGGCGCGGTGGCTCACGCCTGTAATCCAAGCACTTTGGAGGCCAAGGCGGGCGGATCACCGGAGGTCGGGAGTTCAAGACCAGCCTGACCAACATGGTGAAACCCCGTCTTTAAAAAAAAAAGAAAAGAAAAGAAAGCTGGAGGAACTGTGTTAATTTCAGACAAAGCATCTACAGAGTAAGTTAAATTATCAGGGATAAGGAGGGGCATTACATCATGATAAAGGGGTCAATTTTCCAAGAAGACATAACATTCTTTAATGTGTATGCACCTGAAAACCTGGTGTCAAAATACATGAGGCAAAAATTTATACAACCATAAGGAGAAACGGACAAATCCACTATTACAATTGGAAGACTTTAACACCCCTCAATTAGTAATTAACAGACCCAGGCCAGGCGAGGTGGCTCACGCCTGTAATCCCAGCACTTTGAAAGGCCAAGGCAGGTGGATCACTTGAGGTCAGTAGTTTGAGACCAGCCTGGTCAACACGGTAAAACCTTGTCTCTACTAAAAATACAAAAAATTAGGCTGATGTGGTGGTGCGTGCCTGTGATCTCAGCTACTCGGGAGGCTGAGGCAGAATTGCTTGAACCCAGGAGGCGGAGGTTACAGTGAGCCAAGATTATGCCACTGCACTCCAGCCTGGGTGACAGAGCGAGACTCTGTCTCAAAAAAGTATTAAAAGGCCTATTAAGCAGAAAGTCAGCAAAGACATAGTTGAACTGAATCAACTAAGTCTAATTGACATCTATAGAATACTTCATACAACAGCAGAATACACATTCTTCTCAAACTAACATGGAACATTCACCAAGACAAATCACTTTCTGGATCACAAAACACACCTTAACAAATATGAAAGAACAGAAGTCATGCAAAGTATGTTCTTAGACCACAATAGAAATAAACTAGAAATCAATGACAGAAAGATACCTGGAAAATTCCCAAGACAGACTTCCAAATAATACAGGATCAGAGAAGTCTCAAGATAAATTTAAAAATATTTTAAACTAAATGAAAATGAGAATACAACTTGCCAACATTTGCGAGATGCAGTGGAAACATTGCTTAGAGCATTGTATGCATATATTAGAGAAGAAAAAAGGTCTAAAAATCAATCATCAGGCTGGGCGCGGTGGCTCATGCCTGTAATCCCTAGGACTTTGGGAGGCCAAGGCGGGCGGATCACAAGGTCAGGAGTTCGAGACCAGCCTGACCAACATGGAGGACCCCCCACCTCTACTAAAAATACAAAAATTTTCTGGGCGTGGTGGCGCACACCTATAATCCCAGGTACTCAGGAGGTTGAGGCAGGAGAATTGCTTGAACCCAGGAGGTGGGGGTTGCAGTGAGCCGAGATCACGCCACTGCACTCCAGCCTGGGTGACAGTGAAACTCCATTTCAGAAAAGAGGGAAAAAAAAGGTAATCATCTAAGCTTCCACCTTAAGAAACTAGAGAAACAGCAAATTAAATCCAAAGTAAGCAGAAGAAAAGCACGAAGGAAAATTAGAACAGAAATCAATGACATTAGAAACAGGAACTCAACAGAGAAAATCAGTAAAACCCGAAGCTGGTTTATTGAAAAGACTAATAAAACTAATAAACTCTTAGCCAGGTTAACTAAAAAAGGGGGAGAAAAGAAAAATTGCTAATAGAAATGAAAGAATGGCCATCACTACAGATCTCATGGACATTAAAAACATAATAAAAGCATATTATTGACAACTCAGTGGCCACAAATTTGGTAACTTAGATGAAATTGACCAATTTCTTGATGACACAATCAACCAAAACTTATACAAGGAGAAATAGATTTTGTGCATAAACCTCTATATTAAAGATGTTGAATCATTTAGCAGTAATCACCCACAACGGAAAGCACATTGGATTGACACAAATGAATTGACTGTAAAATTCTGCCAAACATTTAAGGGAGAAATTATACCAATTGCCTATAATGTTTTCCAGAAAATGAAGCAGAGTGAAAACTTTCCAACTTATTCTATGAAGCCAGCTTTTATCCTAACATCAAAATCAGACAAAGAAACTACAAGAATGGAAAACTACAGACAAATATTTTTTTGTGAATATAGATCCTCAACAAAATATTAGCTAATAAAATGCAACGATCTGTAAAAAGAATATACACCATGACTGAATGGAATTTAGTCCAATAATGCAAGGCTGGTTCAACACTCAAAAACCAATTAATGTAATTCATCATATCAACAGGCCAAAGAAGGAGAATCGTATAATTCTATCAATAGATGCAGAAATAACATTTTATACAATCTAACACTCATTCATGATGAAAACTTTCACAAACTAGAAATAGAAAGGAACTTCCTCAACTTAATAATGAACATGTACAGAAACCCTATAGCTAACTTTAGACTTAATGATGAGACACTAGATGCTTTCCTCCTAAAATTGGTAACATGACAAGGATATTCCTTCTCACCTATTTTATTCGACAACATACTGGAAGTTCTAACTAATGCAATAAGACAAGGAAAGTAAACAAAATGTTTATTGATCCAGAAGGAAGAAATAAAACTGTGTTTGCCGATTGATATGACTATCTATGTAGAAAATTTCAAATCATCAACAAAATACCTCCTATAATTTAAGTGATTACAGCAATGCTGCAGGAAACAAGGTAAATATACAACATCAATTGTATTTCTATATACCAGAAATGAACAATTGGAATTTGAAATGTAACACACAATGCTATTTACATTAGCATCAAAAAAGAGAAATACTTAGGTATAAATCTAACAAATAGGTACAAGCTCTACATGAGTAAAACTATAAACTTTTCATGAAAGAAATCCAAGATCTGGATAAATGGAGAAATAGTTCATGTTCATGGACAGAAAGATTTAATATTTTGAAGATATCAGTTTTTCCCAAGTTGATCTATGGATTCAACTCAATCCCAGTCAAAATCCCAGCAAGTTATTTTTTGTATATCAACATCCTCTTTCTAAAATTTATATAGAGAGACAAAGACCCAGAATAGCCTACACGAATATTGAAATAGAAGAACAAAGTTAGAGGACTGACACTTCCCAACTTGAAGACTTATTCTAATGTTACAGTGATCGAAACAGTGTGATGCTGGTGAAAGAGTAGACAGATACATCTGTGGACTAGACCCACAAATATATAGCCAACTGATCTCTGATACAGGAGCAAACACAATTCAGTGGAGAAAGGGGAGTTTTTTCACTGAATGGTGCTGGAATGACTAGATATCCACATGCGACAAAATAAATCTTGACAGTCTTTCACAAAAATTAACTCAAAATGGATCATAGGCCTAAAGATAACATGTAAATCTTTAAAACTTCTAGAAGAGAACATGGAAAATCTACGTGACCTTGAGTTTGCTGATAACTTTTGAGCTACACTACCAAAAGAATTAGCTATGAAAAAAAATTGGTAAATTGGAAATACACAATGGTATTGTTGCCTTGTTCTTAAATTAGGCAGTGAATTCACAGGTATTCATTTTATTGTTAAGCATCACAATTTACATTTCTTACCTACACAGTTTTTGTATGTAAAATTATTACAAAATTAAAAATAATGTTTTAAAGGTTAGATCTCAAAATTTCAGAAGGATAAAAGTAGGTGATTGACAAGTTCTTTAACAACCAACTAGCCTTAGAGGGCCAAATGTGACGTTTCACTACCCAATATACAGCTAATCTCATTATGGTGAGATCTAAATTAGTTATAGAAGAATACACACTGTGGATTGAGTTAATCCTTTTGTCTTGCTGTGCACTGCAATAAAGTGTTCCGATAAAAAGAGATAAAAATGGGCCGGGTGCAGTGGCTCATGGCTGTAATCCCAGCACTTTGGGAGGCCAAGGTGGGTGGATGACTGGAGATCAGGAGTTTGAGACCAGCCTGGCCAAAATGGCGGAACCTCATCTCTGCTGAAAATACAAAAGTTAGCCGGGCGTGGTGGCTCACACCTGTAATCCCAGCACTTTGGGAGGCCAAGCCTGGAGGATCACGTGAGGTCAGGAGTTCAAGACCAGCCTGACCAACACAGTGAGACCTTGTCTCTACTAAAATTACAAAACTTAGCTGGGTGTGGTGGCACACACCTAAAATCCCAGCTACTTGGGAGGCTGAGGCAAGAGAATCGCTTGAACCCAGGAGGCAAGATTGCAGTGAGCTGAGATCACGCCATTGCACTCCAGCCTGGGCAACAGAGCAAGACTCCATCTCAAAAAAAAAAAAAAGAAAAAGAAAGAAAAGAAAAAAAGAGATAAATATAGAGAATTGAGTTAAATTAAGAGAAGGGCAAAACTTTTAAGTTCTTCTTTTTAAAATCAATAATTAAAACTTGGAAGAGAAGCAAGGAGACAGAAAAATTTAGAGTTTGATTGCACCAGGACTATTGAGTGTTTTGCTTAGCTCTTCTGTGAAGGACTGATATGTGCACATGGCATCAGGAACTGCCCTTGATAAAAACTGCTTTTCTTCCAGGCCCCTTGTCCAGCCATTTTCGGTTACCTTCTCTTCAAAAGCCCCAGGCATGACTGGCTCATAGATAGTTGCCTACAGGAAAGGCTGGTAATTGCAGGAGGAGCTGAGAAGCAAGAAATGCAACTGAGACTGTGCTATGCTATGTGCCCTGCTCCTTTCTTGATAACTTCATGAAAATAGTAGAGAAAAAAGCTGGTGTCAGAAAGGCCTTCCTGAGCCATTCTTCTTTTTGCCTCCGTCTCACCTTGAAATTTCGCTACGTATGTAATATCTTCTCTGCTTCCCCTCACTTCGTTACTCTCAGGTTCATTTGGACACGCCTTCCCTGCTCCCCTGCAAGCCTCAATGCCCCCTTGCTACCCTGTGTTAGTATTTGACATCTTAGGCCTTATTATTTCAGCTCTGGCTTTCACAGCGTGTAGTTGACAATGAAATAATATTCTTATCAACTATTTTCTCAAAATAGCCACTCAACTCAGCTTAGGATCTTCTTGAAACCCTCTGCTAGTTTTTCTCATTTTTTGTACTGTGGGGGAAGATGTCACATAATCCATATACATTTTTCATATTTTAATTATTTAGCTCCTTCAAGAATAATTATAAAAGTATTCATTTCATGGAGAAATTACCAATTTTATTCCTTTCATATTTCTTCAGGTGACTATCTGTTATATCTGAAATATATAGTGCTAACCTTTTAATGAAATTCTATATCATGTATGAAAACTTCTGTTTAGGACTACTATAAATATTTTCTAAGACAGTCTTGCTGTGCCGCCCAGGCTGGACTGCTGCAGCCTCTGCTTCCCAGGTTCAAGCGATCCTCCTTTCTCGGCTTCCCGAGTAGCTGGGACTATAGGGGTGCGCCACCACATCTGGCTAATTTTTGTATTTTTAGTAGAGACGGGATTTTGTCATGTTGGCCAGGCTGGTCTCAAACTCTTGACCTCAAGTGATCCACCCGCCTCAGCCTCCCAAAGTGCTGGGATTACAGGCGTGAGCCTAGCCAGGACTACTATTTTTTTTTTTTAACAAGGGCAAGGGAGTAACCTGATAACAGAAGTAAAAATAGAGCTGGTGCTCTGGCCTCTTCCTTTTTGACATGTATTTGTAAAGCTGCTGCACTCAAGGACTGCTTTGGGAACACCACGTGGACAACATGGAAAGCCTCGACTCATAGTGAATGTCCTATTGCTGCACTTACCAAAACTATACTGGTTGCAATGTAATCTCCGACACTTAATTACACTGAGCTATTATTATTATTATTTTAAGACAGAGTTTTGCTCTTGTCACCCAGGCTGGAGTGCAGCAGTGCAATCTTGGCTCACTGCAACCTCCACTCCCAGATTCAACTGATCCTCCTTCTCAGCCTCCCAAGTAGTTAGGATTACAGGCATGCACCACCACGCCCGGCTAATTTTTGCATTTTTAGTAGAGCTGGGGTTCCACCATGTTGGCCAGGCTGGTCCCAAACTCCTGAACTCAGGTAATCCACCCACCTCGGCCTCCCCAAGTGCTAGGATAACAGGCATGAGCCATTGTGCCCAGCTATGCCAGCCACGCGTATTGAACAGATTCAGGTGTCATCTCAAAGAGCCCCATCTCCTGGTTCTGTGTTTGCTCTCAGCTATTCTCTTATTTTGGCCTCGCTTTTCAGCTCTACCACCCCAGAACAAAGGCCCACTTTTAGAAGTCAACATTTTTGAAGATCTGAGGAAAAGAGCATATGTTTTAAGATGGTAAAAGAAGAGCAATTTAAGCTGGTAAAAAAAAATGTCTGGAGGTGTTTAACAGCTCCATGTTTTGCAGCATTGAGCACTTGACTTTCATTATGCCGCAAATGGTAAGAGATTGATGCTACATGCTGGGTTTCTTTAAAGCCTGTAAACAGGACGGCTGAAATGGAAGGGATGTGGGAATCGTGTCATATGCGGATTTTTGAAAGACTACAAACTGCTCATTTTAGAATCATTAAAAATGAAAGACATTGGTCTTGGCTCTATGAAAAGGAGATCAAGAATTTTGACAAGTGCTTTCTTTATTAACTCACACTCTTCCCATAAAGTCCTGTTAAATAAACTTAAAAACAAGTAAGTGAGGCAACTAAGAAATGAAAAATGAGAATAGCTTTGAAGGTAATGTGTACACAGGAATGAGATTAGTGTACAAAATGCATCTGTAAGGTACAGCACATTTCCTAGAAAAGAAACACTAATTAAAGTCCAACCTCTCTAGATCCAAAAAGAAGAGAAATATATTACATGATTCAGAGTTCATGGGATAAGACAAAGCAAGGCTCAGAAGAAGGCCTAACTATTCTTGGTTCTGAGATTCTGAGATCACAATTTATCTGAGGCCCTTCACAGAGCAACACTGTTTAAACGTAGTAGGCAACAAAAGTAGTTCGATTCTACAAATGTTTGAGTATCTGGATGTTCCGGTGAGGGTGTTTTTGGTTGAGATTAACATTTAAGTCAGTGGATTTTGAGCAAAACAGACTTCCCTCCCTGATGTGAGTGGGTCTCACACAATTGGATGAAGGCCTGAGTAGAATGAAAGACTGACCTTGGAACAGGAGGGGATTATGCCAGGAGACAGCCCTTGGACTTGAACTGCAGTATCAGCTCTCTGCTGGGTCTCCAGTCTGCTGCCAGCCCACTCAAAATATTTGCACTTGCCAGCTCTATAATCTCAATCTCTCTCTCTCTCTCTCTCTCACACACACACACACACACACACACGGGTATACTATGGGTTCTGTTGTTTGGAGAACCCTGACTAATACAGCATCTGTGTAGTAGAAACCTTTTCAGTGTCTGTTCTTCTTCTACTATTAAACCACAGGGTGAGGTCAGGGCACAGTGGCTCACGCCTGTAATCCCAGTGCTTTGGGAGGCCAAGTTACTTGAGGCCAGGAGTTTGAGAGCAACGGCCTGGGCAATGTAGCAAGACCCTATCTCTGAAAGTTTTTTTTTTAATTAGCCTGGTGTGGTGGTGTGGTGGGGGTTGTCCTAGCAACTTGGGAGTCGGAGGCAGGAGGAGCCCTTACGCCCAGGAGTTTGAGGGTGCAGTGAGCTGTGAGGACACCACTATGCTCAAGCCTGCGTGAGAGAGCAAGATCCTGTCCCCCAAAAAAACACTAAAAACCAAAAAAATACTCTACAGGGTCACAGGCGAGCCCGTGTTATTACATGACCCTCCCTTCCTGGACTCAACTGACTAAACCCGGTATCCTCCCCAGAGACTGGAAGTGGGGTTAAGCGATATTAGTGTCTATCTTGAATGAAGGAGATGTAACCATCAGGAGGTGCCATCTTCAAGTGAATTGAGTAGCAGAGAAAGGCCTGGCAGTTAGAGAAGAAGGGAGCTCTGGAGTTGAGAGAAACAGACGAGAGAAAAGAGAGCAATGGGTTCTTGGGCTTCCTGGGGCCAGCTGCACTCTGGTTCTGGGATTCTCATCACAATAAATCCTTCATTGCTTAATTGGGCTTGAGTTGACTTCTAGTGCTTGCAACCAGAAGGTCCCAACTAGTGTATCCTGGTGTGTCAGCCCATTTGCTGGCCACTAGGAAATCAGGGATTAAAAAAAAAACAAGAACAGCAAATAATAATGGATGACATTTATTGAAATTCTATTATATGCTATCTCTGATTCTATTTTATTCTTTACAATGTCTATATGTATTATATAATTTAATGTTATAAACATTCTGAGACATGCATCTTTTATGAGATAGAGCCTCAGGTTTGACACCCAGGCTGGAATGCAATCGCTGCGTCACAGCTCACTGTACCTTCAACTTCCCACGCTCAGGGCATGCTCCCACCTCAGCCTCCTGAGTAGCTGGACAACAGGCACCTGCCAGCATACCAGGCTAGTTTTCTGTATTTTTGGTAGAGATGGGGTTTTGCCATGTTGCGCAGGCTGGGCTCAAGCGACCCACTCACCTAGGCCTCCCAAAGTGCTGGGATTATAGACATGAGCCACCTCACCAGGCCTTATTTGTCCCTTTTGACAGATGAGAAAACTGAAGTATAGCAATGTTAAATAACTTCCCAAAGTCACAGACAACACCCTTAATGAAGTGTTATCATTATTATAGCAAATTATTAGGATTCTTATATAATGTCTGCTTTAATCTACTGCATGACAAAATACCTCAAAACTTACTGTCTTAAAACAGAAGTAAACATTTATTTTCTCGGCTGGGCGTGGTGGCTCACGCCTCTAATCTCAGCACTTTGAGAGGCCGAGTTGGGTGGATCATGAGGTCAGGAGTTCAAGACCAATCTGACCAACATAGTGAAACCCCATCTCTACTAAAAATAGAAAATATTAGCCTGGTGTGTTGGTGTGTGCCTGTAATCCCAGCTACTAGGGAGGCTGAGGCAGAAGAATCGTGTGAACCTGGGAGGTGGAGGTTGCAGTGAGCTGAGATGGCACCATTGCACTCCAGCCTGGGTGACAGAGTGAGACTCCATCTCACCAAACAACAACAACAACACCAACACATTTATTTTATCATACAGCTTTTGTAGTCAGGAATTCAGGAGTGGCTTACCTGGGGTGCTTCTGGCTTGAGCATTTCATGAGGTGGCAGTCAGGGTGGCAGCCAGGGTCGTGGTTATTTGAAGGCTTGTCTGGGGATGGAGGATTTACTTCAAGCTGGCTCATTCTGGTAGTTGGCAAGTTGTGCTAGTTGTGGGCAGGAGTCTCAGCTCCTCCCTACGTGGATTTCTTCATAGGACTACCTGAGCGAGTGTCCTCATGACATGGTCACTGACTTCCCCAGAGCAAATGATCCAAGAGAGAAAATGGCATCTAACACTATAACGTCTTTTATGATGCAGCCTCAGAAAGCGCAGTGTCCTTTCGTCAGTGTCCTGCTGGTGATACAAGTCTGCCATATTCAGTATGGGATGGGAATATATAAATACAAAGGTAAGGACCATGGGGTCCTCTTGGACACTGGCTGCCACATATCCCTTTGTCTGGCTGTGTGGCATTGAGTCACAGCACCTGTCGACAGTGCGGTCCAGCTCTCAGCTCATCTGACTTAACAGACAGATAGATTTTTAGAGACAAGCATGTACTCCGTACCCTTAAGGCAACCCTCCATTAATATTGTATCTGTCAACCAAGCTTTAGTCATTGTTGAGCATCAGGACAACTGACATTATAACTCCTGACGAGCTTCCTGAGGGTGATAAATATCTCTTGCTGGTTAAGGGTATGGCAGACCCAGTGTAGCAGATCTCTGCGACTTCTAAACCTCGTCTCGTTCCGTTTTACCTCCTTCATACACTCCAGTCGCGCTAGCTTTTCCCACCACAGAGCCTTTGAATTGGCAGTTCCCTCTGCCTGGATGCTTTCCCTGGCTTCCTCACACTCTGCCTCCTACTTGGCTGCCTATTCTTTTCTTCTAGCTATTTTGAAATATACAATGAATTATTATTATTATTATTTTGAGCCTGGGTCTCGCTCTGTTGCCCAGGCTGGAGTGCAGTGGTGCGATCTCAGCTCACTGCAACCTCGGCCTCCCAGGTTCAAGCAATTCTCCTGCCTCAGCCTCCTGAGTAGCTGGGATTACAGGCGCCCGCCACCACATTCAGCTAATTTTTGTATTTTTAGTAAAGACGCAGTTTCATCATGTTGGTCAGTCTGTTCTTGAACTGCCGATCTCATGATCCACCAACCTCAGCTTCCCAAAGTGCTGGGATTATAGGTGTGAGCCACCGAGCCCCATACAATGAATTATTTTTAACTGTCATTTCCCAGCTGTACTACTGAATGATAGAACTTAGTCCTTCTATCTAACTGTATTTTTTTTTTTAGACAGGGTCTCTTTCACCCAGACTGGAGTGCAGTCGTACAATCTCGGTTCACTGCAACCTCTGCCTTCCAGGCCCTCATTGCAAGTGATTCTCCTGCCTCAGCCTCCCAAGTAGATGGGATTACAGGCGTGTGCCACTACCAACCGGCTGGCTAACTTTTGTATTTATTTTAGTGACAGGTTTCAACATGATGGCCAGGCTGGTCTCGAACTCCTGACCTCAAGTGATCCATCTGTGTCAAGCTCCCGAAGTGCTGGGATTACAGGCGTGAGCCACTGCTCCCAGCCCTCGTATTTTTGTACTACCCATTAACTGGCTTCTCATCCTCCCCTGCAACCGCCTTCCCTTCCCAGTCTCTGGTAACTACCATTCTACTCTCGACCTCCAAAAGACCCACTTTTTCAGCTCTCATATATGAGTGAGAACATTTGTGTTTCTGTGCCTAGCTTATTTCACTCACCATGATGACTATCAGAGCTCCATCTATGTTGCTGCAGATAACAGGATTTCATTCTTTTTAATAGCTAAATAATATTCCATTTTATATATGTACTGCATCTTCTTTACCCATTCTCTGATCGACACTTAGATTGATTTCATGCCTTGGATATTGGGAAGGGTTGTGCAAGAAACACAGAAGTACGAATACACGTCTCTTCGAAACACTGATTTCCTTTTTGGATATATACCCAGCAGTGGATCATATGGTAGTTCTGTACTTACTTTTCTGAGGAACCTCCATTCTGTATTCCATAATGGCTATACTACTTTACAGAGCACATTTTGTATGTATTATGAATATAATATAAATCTACCTCCTTTAATTTATTCTAAATATCAATTAAGTCTATATTTGAACGCATCAGGACCTTTTACACAATACTTTATCCACTCAGGTTCTCATTATTGGCACTGAAGAATTAAAATCTCCAATATAATTTTGATAGTGCCAATAGCCTGTATTTCTTTTCTTTTCTTTTCTTTTTAAGATGGGGTTTCACCATGTTGGTCAGGCTGGTCTTGAACTCCCGACCTCAGGTGATCCGCCCGCCTTGGCCTCCAAAGTGCTTGGATTACAGGCGTGAGCCACCACACCCGGCCGCCAATAGCCTGTATTTCTAACAAACACATATTCACTGAGGCTTTGACATCTGGGTCGCATTCTTCTCTGCCTAACTTCTCCCACTTTCCTGGGTAATTATGCATTCCATTTCTCAGCCTGAGACTTCCTTTACCTCTATTCCAGTTATTACTCTCTTTCAACAGGCCACTCTCCCAGCCACATCCTGGAGCTTGTTACAACTCAGGCCTCCTCTACTTTCAACATCTCACTCTTAGAACACGTCCTCCTAACCTTCTCCTCATTCCTGACTCACAAGGCAGCAGATTCATCTAACCTTCTCCTCCAGCCTCGGCACTGTCCCTTCTTCTAGTTCAGTTTATCCCATCTGGGGTTCTTTTTCTTTTCTCTTTTCTTTTTTTCTTTTTCTTTTTCTTTTTTTTTTTGAGATGGGGTCTTGCTCTATGCCACCCAAGCTGGAGTGCAGTGGTGCAATCACGGCTCACTCTAACCTCGATCTCTCAGGCTTAAGTGATCCTCCTGCGTCAGCCTCCCTAGGAGCTGAGGCTACAGGTGTGTGCCACCACACTCGGCTAATTTATTTTTTTAATTTGTTTTGTAGAGTCAGGGTCTCCCTGAGTTTCCAGGCTTATCTTTGACTCCTGGGTGGAAGTAAATCACTTGAGCCTCAGTCTCCCAAAGTGCTGAGATTACAAGCATGAGGGAGTCACCATTCCTGGCTGATTTTCTTTCTTCTCAATCCAACTTGACCTTCGTTTCTAGCCACTTCAACTGTTTTCCCACCGGTACCCTCAATTGCCTTCCCCTCCTGTCTTTCTACTCTATCTGCCCTAGAAATTCCCACCCCTGGATTAATAGATTCATCCACCTTCCCTGCTACTATCTCCGGGGAACGTAGAATTAGTAAAGACTCTTGATTGACAATGAGAATCCAACTGGAGCTAGCTTCAGAAAAATTAATATGAAAATTCAAATTTGTACCCTTAGGGAACCAAGGATCAAGAAAGTAGGCTGGCCTTTAAAGGATCAGAATCAGTACTTCTCTCTTCAGTTTTCATCTGTTTCTCTCTGCCTGACTGCTTCTTTCTTCGCTTTTTCTCTCTCTCTCAAACACCTTTCTGTTCTCACACAGTAACGCGGAAGCTTCCTAATGTGCAATTCCTGTTAAAGCGATGTCAAAAGTGATGCTGGAATCTCTTAGCCTTGATTTCTGATTCATGGGGGAAAGAGCTCTGACTGGCCTGATTTGATGGGAATCTACTCTAGAAGGATGAACTGGGGCCGAAAGGCAGGGTCATATTTTATAAAATGATAGCTGGGGACTCACAGCTGTTACCACGTACTCCTCCATGAACCTGCGGCCAGGAAGGATACGATATGCTGTACATGAGTACGTGTAGAAAGCTACAGGAACTCGGCTGGGCGCGGTGGCTCACATCTATAATCCCAGCACTTTGGGAAGCCCAGGCAGGTGGATCACCTGAGGTCAAGAGTTCGGGTCTAGGCTGGCCAACATGGTCAAACCTTGCATCTACTAATAGTACAAAAAAATTAGCTGGGCATGGTGGTGGGCGCCTGTGATCTTAGCTACTCGGGAGGTCAAGACAGAAGGATCCCTTGAACCCAGGAGGCGGAGGTTGCAGTGAGCTAAGATCGTGCCATTGTACTCCAGCCTGGGCGACAAGAGCAAAACTCTGTCTCAAAAAAAAAAAAAAAAAGAAAGAAAGAAAGTTACAGGAACTCATGAAATCTGTAACTGTAACCAGAGGACTACCCAGCTCTGATTGAGCTAGTCTTAGTCACATGCCTATTAGCAGAGGCTGAGCCAGTCTGTGCCCATTAGCACAGGTAAGAAGAGTGTCTTCTGAATGGGAAAAAATGAGTGTCTGGCACAGTTGCTGGAAGATAGATAAGGAAGCTGTGAAACTCCCTGGCGATTAATTACCATGAATTTATTGCCAGTTTAATATGTGCAGGGCCAGGCTATGAGCTGAATATATTTTTTACTCAGTATGTTTTCATTGCTTTATTTGAAGTTTTAAAAGATCTTAGAATGTTAAAAATACCCAATTCGTTGCTAAATATAAAGGAAATTTGTTTTCCAAAATCAAATCTAAATGACTTTAGAATATTTTCGATTAACCACACCACTGTTTCCCTCCATTAACTAAGATAATCAGCAATCAATTAAATATATTTCCATATGTCATTTTCCTAATAATACATCATAATTATATGAAAACAAATCGACTTCAGGGAGTCATTTCGCTCCAAGCAAATTCATTTTGGATATGAATTCTGCCCATATTTATACATAACATAATTAAATATATGCTTTGAAAAGAAATGCTGTAACAATTCACTGAGCGCCTTTTTACTAAACATTTTTTCCGTCTCCTTACCAGTCATGATGGAGAGATTACAGAGGGCAAATATAAGAACACCACAAAGGAAGAGGCGAAAGCCTTCCTTCCTGTATTCTGTTCTGGCTTGCTTTTACTTTGATCTCTGCTTTTACCTTCCCGTTGAATGGACAACAACCCCAAGGAGGCCTTCGAGAAATTTAGAATAAGCAAACAAACCAAATTGAATGCTTCCTTCTCCTTCTTCCCCTCCCAGCTGTTGCAATTTAAATGTGCCTTTTCTGTAGGTTCAAGGAATAAATTCCCATGAAACTGGCTGCCCCTGGAGTTCTGTTCTGTTCTCTGACAGTTTCTCACTAGTAAAAACCCTCCTTGGCCTTTCGTATTCTCACCATTCACTCTCTGTTATTGTTGGTGGTGGTGTTTTTGAGACGGAATCTCACTCTGTTGCCCAGGCTGGAGTGCAGTGGCTCGATCTTGGCTCACTGCAACCTCTGCCCCTCACCCCGGGTACAAGCGATTCTCCTGCCCCAGCCTCCTGAGTAGCTGGGATTACAAGCATGTGCCACCACATCCTGCTCATTTTTGTATTTTTAGTAGTGGTGGGGTTTTGCCGTGTTGACCAGGCTGCTCTCTAACTCTGAACCTCAGGTGACCCACCAGCCTCAGCCTCCCAAAGTCCTGGCATTACAGGCATGAGCCACCAACCCAGTCTCACCACTCGCTCTCGAGGGAGTTGCTTTCAGTCCCTGAATTTTTTCTTCGGATTTATCACTTGTAAGAAAATATTTGGAAAAAAAATCCAGGGAGAGATGTAGTTAACCAAGAGCACAAAAGACAAAGCCCAAGGAACTGTCCCCAGTGGGACAGTTAGAAGTATCATGTCACTTGTTAATTTCTTCATCTTGAAAATGGTAATTTGGTTCTATAAAATGTTGGCACCTGGGGAAGGTGGGTGAAGGCTGTGCATGAATTAATTGAAATATTTTTGCCCCTCAAAAAAATCTGAAATTATTTCAAAATGAAAAAGAAAATTTAAAAATTTAAAAACCTGAACTCCTGATCTCCTCCATTTCTACTCTCAAACCTGGTCCATCTGAAATCTTTTCCATCTTCGTGGATGGCCATTTCATTCTTCTTGTCCAGGCCAAAACCTTTAAAGTCGTTTGTTATGTCTTTTTTTTCCCCTCCTACCTCAATTCCATTCTGCAGGACATTTTCTGGGCTTTGTCTTCCTGTATGTCCAGGATCAAACCACTTCTCATCACTCTCTTGCTGCCTCCGCCATCCAGGACACTGTCAGTGCTGGCCTGGGTTATTGCAACAGCTTTCTTTTTTTCTTTTCTTTTCTTTCTTTTTGAAACGGAGTCTCACTCTGTCGCCAGGCTAGAGTGCAGTGGCCTGATCTCGGCTCACTGCAACCTCCACCTCCCAGGTTCAAGCGATTCTTCTGCCTCAGCCTCCCGAGTAGCTGGGACTACAGGTACACACCACCATGTCCAGTTAATTATTGTATTGTTAGTAGAGACGGATTTTCACCATGTTGGCCAGGATGGTCTCGATCTCTTGACCTCGTGATCTGCATGCCTCGGCCTCCCAGCGTGCTGGGATTACAGGCATGAGCCACCTGCCTGGCCTATTGCAACAGCTTTCTAACTGGCCTCTTTGACCTACTGCTCTTCTCCTAACCCTCTAGTGGCCCTCATTTTATTCAGAGTAAAAGTCAAAGTTCTGACTATGGCCCTGAGGCCCTACATGTTTCCTTCACTCTCTATGTGATCTAGTTTTGACCTCCTCTCTTTTTATTTTTTATTTTTTGAGATGGAGCCTCGCACTGTCGCCCAGGCTGGAGTGCAGTGGTGTGAGCTTAGCTCACTGCAATCTCTGCTTCCCAGGTTCAGGTGATTCTCCTGCCTCAGCCTCCCGAGTGGCTGAGATTACAGGTGCCCATCACCATGCCCGGCTAATCTTTTGTATTTTTAGTGGAGACTAGGTTTCACTATGTTGGTCACGCTGATCTCAAACTCCTGACCTTGTGATCCTCCCGCCTCGACCTCCCAAAGTGCTGGGATTACAGGCGTAAGCCTGACTTCCTCTCTTAATACTCACTCACTCATTTAATTCCAACACTCTGATTTACATTTTTAGAGACAGGGTCTTGCTCTGTCACGCAGGCTGGAGGGCAGTGGTGCAATCATAGTTCACTGCAGCCTCGACCTCCCAGGCTCAAGGGATCCTTCTGCCTCAGCCTCCTTAGTAGCTGGGAATACAGGCACATACCACCATGCCCAGCTATTTTTAAAAATTGTTTGTAGAGGTGGGGTCTTGCTGTGTTGCCCAGGCTGGTCATGAATGCTGCTGTTTCTCAAACCGGTCAGGTATGCTCCTACCTGTTGGTTTTTCCACAAGCTGGCCCCTTTTCCTGGAACATTCTTCCCCCCCACATTCTTTGGCTCACCCCATCATATTTTTCGAGCCTTTACTTAA
The DNA here is from genome assembly GCA_963574635.1 of Cheracebus regulus. Classification (NCBI taxonomy): domain Eukaryota; kingdom Metazoa; phylum Chordata; class Mammalia; order Primates; family Pitheciidae; genus Cheracebus; species Cheracebus regulus. Next base: position 9,261 of record CAUYQU010086012.1, on the reverse strand, counting down.
AGGTCTTTTGTCAATAAGCCTACTCTGACCACCATCTTTAAAAACTGCAAGCCCTGGCCAAGTGCAGTGGCTCACGCTTGTAATTCCAGCACCCTGGGAGGCTCAGACAGGTGGATCATGAGGTCAGGAATTCAAGACCAGCCTGGCCAACATAGTGAAACCCCAGCTCAACAAAAAAAACAAAAAAAAAAAAAAAAAAAAAAAAAAAAAAATCCAGGCCTGGTGGCAGGTGCCTGTAATCCCAGCTACTCGGGAGGCTCAGGCAGGAGAAATGCTTGAACCTGGGAGGTGGAGGTTGCAATGAGCCGAGATGACACCGTTGTACTCCAGCCTGGGCGACAGTGTAAGACTGTCTCAGGATTAAAAAAAAAAATTGCAAGCCCTGCTTCTGGTTTTTCTTAATCTGCAGTAATTTTGTGGCCATCTTTATCTCCTTTGAATGCACAATACAATCTTCATGTAGTATTTCTTGTGTTTTGTCTATACCTATTAGCATATAAACTGTTAAAAGGAGAGTGATCTTGTCTGTTCTATTTCTTGAGCATTTAGAACAGTACTTGGTATACTGTATATACTCAATAAATACATTATTATATAACTCAGTAAGTTTGCAATGTGTGAGTCACATATTACTGAAAGACAGAGAAAACATCTTATGTCTTCTACCCACAGATAATTATAAGCAATCAGGGAATTAGACAACAGATGCAAATTATTATTTTTTTAATCATTAAGAGAGTATGTAACAGCAAGAAGTTTAGCTGGGGCTCTTCTGGTTGCAAGTCATAGAAATCCACTCGAATTAGTTTAAAAAAGAAGAGAATGATTTACTTGTTAACATAACTGAACACCACACAAAGAAAGCTAGCTCCAGGCATGCTGGGTGTAGGCGCCTTACAATTGTCCTCGGAACTTACTGATTTCTTCCTTCATCTCTCAACTCTGCTTTCCTCCGAAAGAGCTTCGGGGAGATGTTCTCCATAGGATAGTCCTGGAAGCTTCAGCCTCAGAATTTCACAGTGGACGGACAGCCCCAAATTCACACTGGCCTGGTGTTGGTTACGTGTTCTGTGATGTTCTCATTGCTTTGGCCTGGGCTACAGGGCACTTGTACAACCCCCAAAACACTTGTACTGAGAGTGGGAGAACGAACAGCTAAAATTAATTATAGAATTGAACAAAACCTGGCAGGGCGCGGTGGCTCACACCTGTAATTCTAGGACTTGGAGAGGCTAAGGCGGGCAGATCACTCCATCAGGAGTTCGAGACCAGCCTGGTCAACATGGTGAAACCCTGTCTCTACTAAAAATACAAAAATTAGCTGGGCTTGGTGGTGCTTGTCTGTAATCCCAGCTCCTTGGGAGGCTGAGGCAGGAGAATCTCTTGAACTCGGGAGGCGGAGGCTGCAGTGAGCTGAGATCACACCACTGCACTCCAGCCTGGGTGACAGAGTGAGACTCGGTCTCAAAATAATAATAATAATAATTGAACCAAACTTATCTGTGTAAGTTGATAGGATAGAATAGACGGTGGTAAGGTTGAGAGAGATGGTTCAAGCCTGTAATCCCAGCACTTTGGGAGGCTGACGCAGGAGGATCACTTAAGCTACGAGTACCAGGCCAGCTTGGGTAACATCGAGACCTTGTATCTACAAAAACCTTACAACGTTAGCTGGGAGTGGTGGTGTGCACACCTACAGTCCCAGCTACTCAACAGGCTGAGGTGGGCAGATTGCCTGAGCTAGGGAGGTTGAGGCTGCAGTGAGCCATGACAGCATCACTGCACTCCAGTCCCGGTGACTGAGCCAGCCCTTGTCTCAAAAAAAAAAAAAAAAAAAGGTTGTTAATAGAAGTATAGCACTCTGACCCCTAGTGGTTAAATCATGCAGCAAAAAATCAGCACTGTCCAAAGACAACAGGAGATTAATTTATTTCACATCATGTTCTTACATGATCTTTTTATCACTTTATTTAAGAACATCAGTGTTCTTCCCTTTTATTCTCTACATTGAAGCATCCATCCATTTGGGGTGACTTTTCCTTTCATATAGATCTAGTATTTTTCTACCCTCCCCCCACAACCCCGCCATTCCCCTGCTGTTACCATCTTTCTTCTTGGTACACCTGAAAAATCTTCCAAAAAACTATTTAGTTTGCCAGGCACGTGGCTCAGGTCTGTACTCCCAGCACTTTGGGAGGATCACCTGAAGTCAGGAGTTCGAGACCAGCCAGGCTAATGTGGGGAAACTGCGTCTCTACTAAAAATACAAAACAAAATTGCTGGGTGTGGTGACGGGCGCCTGTAATCCCAACTACTCAGGAGGCTGAGGCGGGAACCCGGGAGGCCGAGGTTGCAGTGAGCCGAGATTGTACCACTGCACTCCAGCCTGGGCAACAGAGCAAGACACCAACTCAAAGAAAAAGAAAAAAAAAAAAAGATAGTAGAAATATAGCACTCTGACCTCTAGTAGTTAAATATGCACAGAAAATTCAGCATTTGTCCAAAGACAATAGGAGTTTTAATTTATTTCACGTCATGTCCCTACATGATCTTTTTATCAGTTTATTTAAGAACATCATCGTTCTTTCCTTTTTTCTCTACATTGAAGCATCTATGCATTTGGGGCAATTTTTCCTTTCATATAGATCTAGTATTTCTCTTCCAGCCTCTGTTCCTCTGCTTTTACTATCTTTCTTCTTGGGTTCATCCACCGCCTGAAAAATCTTCCTAAAAAACTGTTTAGTTGGCCAGGCACGTGGCTCAGGCCTGTAATTCCAGCACTTTGGGAGGCAGAGTCGGGCAGATCACCTGAGGTCAGCAGTTGGAGACCAGCCTGGCCAACGTGGCGAAACCCCATGTCTATTAAAAACACAAAAATGGGCCGGTGCGGTGGCTCACGCCTGTAATCCCAGGACTTTGGGAGGCCGAGGCGAGCGGATCACCTGAGATCAGGAGTTCGAGATCGGCCGGGCCCATGTGGGGAAACCGCGTCTCTACTAAAAATACAAATACATATATATATATATATATATATATACATATCTGGGTGTGGTGGCGGGCGCCTGTAATCGCAACTACTGGATAGGCTGAGGCAGGAGAATCGTTTGAACTTGAAAGCCAGAGGTTGCAGTGAGCTGAGACTGTACCACTGCGCTCCAACCTGGGTGATAGAGCAAGACCCTCTCAAAGAAAAAGAAAAAAAAAGTTGATAGTAGAAGTATAGCACTCTGACCCCTAGTGGTTGAATTATGCAGAGACAATTCAGCGTTTGTTCAAAGACAATAGGTTAATTTATTTCACATCATGTTTCTATATGATCCTTTTAACAGTTTACTTAAGAACATCAGGGTTCTTCCCTTTTATTCTCTAGATCGAAGCATCCATCCATTTAGGGCAATTTTTCCTTTCACATAGATCTAGTATTTCTCTTCCCTGTCCTCACCCCCCCAAACCACCATTCTTATGCTGTACTATCTTTCTTCTTGGGTTCATCCAACAGCTGAAAAATCTTCCTTAAAAACTGTCTAGTTGGCCAGGCACGTGGCTCAGTCCTGTAATTCCAGCACTTTGGGAGGCTGAGGAGGGCGGGTCACCTGAGTTCAGGAGTTCGAGACCAGCCTGGCCAATGTGGTGAAACCCCGTCTCTACTAAAAATACCAAAATGGGCCGGGTACAGTGATGTGCACCTATAAAAAAAATTAAGACCACTTAATACTCATACTTTTCACTTTGGTTATATATAAATAGCTTATATATATAAATCTGTTTTAACTCTCATTCTACTAAATTTACCTAATGTTCTACATAGAAAGTTTCATGTAAATTGTTCATCATTTTTCAAGAGTGAATTAAGCACATGAATAGTTTCTCATGAAAGAGGATCTTGATTGGTACAGATGTATAAGTATAATGGCTACTTGCTTGGATCATAAACTAAATCTAAAACATGTGTTCCAGCAGGCCTGGTGGCTCATGCTTGTAATCGCAGCACTTTGGGAGGTTGAGGTAGAGGATTGCTTGAGGCCAGGAGATCGAGAGCAGTCTGGGCAGCATAGTGAGACACGGTTGCTACAAAACATTTTTAAAAATTGGTTGAATGTGGTGGCATGCACCTGTAGTCCCAGCTACTTGGGAGTCAGAGGTGGGAGGACTGCTTGAGCTTAGGAGTTCAAGGTTCCAGTGAGCTCTGACGGTGCCACTGTTCTCCAGCCTGGGTGATACAGTGAGACCCTGTCTCCAAAAAGATAATAGTTTTAAAAAGTTCTCAATTTTTAATTTTTAATTTTTATTCATTTATTTATTTTTGAGAGAGGGTCTCACTCTGTTGCCTGGGCTGGAGTGCAGTGGTGCGATTTTTGGCTCACTGCAACCTCCACTTCCTGAGCTCAAGTGATTCTCCCACCTCAGCCTCCCAAGTAGCTGGAACCACCATGTCTGGCTAATTTTTTGATTGTTTTGTAGAGATAGGGTCTTGCCATGCTGCGCAGGCTGGTCTCAAACTCCTGGGCTCAACTGATCTGCCAGTCTCCTCCTCCCAAAGTGCTAGGATTACAGGCATGAGTCACTGTGCCTGGCCCCAGATTTTTATAATTTTCATATTTTTTTCTTGATTTCTTGATTAGTCACTGAGAGAGAGAGAGTAAGAATTGTCTAACTTCTTTGTTGTCCATATTTTCTCTTCAATTTTTACTGTGAAGGCCAGCATGAAATATTGAATCAATCACTCTGAAAGCGAACAGATTTTATTCCACTTTTCCTTGATCCCTCTTTTTTTCTCTCCAATGTCTTTTATCTATTTGAAATTTTGCATTATTGTTGCTTTCTTCTGAAATATTCATATAGAGTTGTTAAAACAACTGAAGTCAGACTGTGTAAGCTTCAGGTTTCTTCTCTGTTAAAAAAGATAACAAGATAATAATAGTCCTCCCCATTTATAGGGTTACTTACAGGGCTATTTGTGGTTATTGGCACACATTTATAAGTGCTTGAAAAAATCTTAGCTTTATTATTATTTTATAGATTAACTTGCATTTTTAATGTTCTTGGTGTACACCAATTGGTTTGTTTACTACCAAATATTTATAAAGCATTTATTGTTATAATGTTGGCTGAAAAAGCAATACCAAGGTAGGGCAGTGTATGTTTATGAAGCTTAAATTTAAGAAACAAAGCATAAATACATCTTTATCTGTATTTAAGACAGAGTTTCACTTTTGTTGCCCAGCTTGGAGTGCAATGGTGGATCTCAGCTCACTGCCACCTCCACCTCCTGGGTTCAAGCGATTCTCCGGCCTCGGCCACCCGAGGAGCTGGGATTACAGGCATGAGCCACCTCACCCATCTAATTCTGTATTTTTAGTAGAGACGGGGTTTTACCATATTGGTCAGGGTGGTCTCAAACTCTTGACCTCAGGTGATCCATCTGCCTTGGCCTCCCAAAGTGATGTGATTACGGGCATGAGCCACCGCGCCGGGCCTCACCTGGTTGTTTTTCAAAAGCTGTGCAGTTACTATAAATATATTTAACCAATCCTGTATTGAAGAGCTGGAGAGGATTTCCAGCCTTTTGCTATTATAAGGAATGCTTTTAAAAAGACTCTGGAACATAGGTCATTATGTGTATTTCTGTAAGATGAATTCCTAGAGGTAGGGTCACTGACTTCAAATGATTTAGACCAAAGGTGCTTAGAGAGGTTTCACCCGTTTGTTTAGTGGCTGTAGCCAAACCTGGGAAACATCTTTTCTTCCTCTCTTCTCATACTTATCAATGACTAAGTCTTGCTGATGTTACCTCCTCAATTTCTGTTTGAATCTGTCCCTCCTTCCCATTCCTCACAGCCAACAACTCAATTTAGGCTTTTACTATTTCTTCTTGTCTGAAATATGGGCCTCAAAACCATTGTCCTGAGAGAATAATCTGCCTGGACACATTCATGCTGCCTACGACGTACATCCAGGATTAAGTCTAACGTCTTTGAGCACACGAGGTTCACCTCAATCTAGTCCCTGTGCTTTCCCTTCTCTGGCAGGCTTCTTCCATCACCAGCTTCACTCTCTCCGCTTTTACACTGTGGAATAATGCATCATTTCAGGCCTCCTTGCATTTGCTCTAGCTGACTCTTCAGCCTGGAATGCCTTCATCCATTTCTCTTACTTCACTTTTGTGTTCCTGTGCATTCATCTTTCGTAGTGATTGCTATTCTCTACTGAAAAGAATTTCCTCAAAATAGCCTGCAATTGCAATAGGGAGTACTTTTTTTTTCTTTCTTTTTAGCTCCAGCGTCTGTCACAGTGCTTGTGGTCATGGGGTGCATACTCAGTAAAACCTCCTTTACTGAACTCAACTAGATCTTGGGGGGAAAGGGATGGAGTCATTCATTCATTCTTCATCTAACATATGTTTATTGAGAAGCTATAAACATAGGCACAAGGTTATGTGCTAAATAGTACAATTACAACCAAGAACATAACCCAGGGCCTACTTTTGGTCTGGTGTAAGAGATGGAATTAGATGGGTGTGGTGGTGTATACCTGTAGTGCCAACTACGTGGGAGGCTAAGGGGCATGAGAACTGCTTGAGCCCAGAAGGTAGAGGTTGCAGTGAACTGTGATCATGCCACTGCACTCCAGCCTGGGTAACAGAAGACTGTATCTCTTTTTTTCTTTTTATAATTCAGTCTCCGTAGAGACTGTTAAAAATTGCCAATGCCGACTATATTTCAAGTTGTCATGGCGGAGTATTGGGAAAAGTTTTCAATTAGCAGTAATTGCACCTTGGATAAACCTCATTGGCTACAATACTGCCACTGAGCAAAGCTAGAAGACTGTCTCAAAAAAAAAAAAAAAGGTAGGGCCACATAAATACACAATTTTAATTCAGATGGGTAAAGGCAGCAGTGGATCCCAGGGCACAGTTGAGATTATTTTACAGATATGGATAAACAGAGAAAAAAGTGGCTTTTGTTTGTTGATTGTTTTTTGAGAGACGCATCTCACTATGTTCTCCAGGCTGTTTTCAAACTTCTGAGCTCAAGCGATCCTTCCATACCAGCCTCGAGTGGAAGGGTGGCATTTTAATTAGATGACATTGTACTAGGAAAGGCATCTGCAAAACAAGGTAATTGCCCCAAATCACTGTGAAATCCAAGTCAGGCATGGAACTCATGATTTCTGACCCTTGTTCATGGCTTATTGCCTCCTATTGCCTTTACTTTTTAAAGTAAAGATATTCTTCTGGTAAGCACATGGTCAAATACAGTGTCTTAGGTAATGAATAATAAAGTGAGATAACATATGTAAAGCAAGCCGGTGACAATCAGTATACTCCATCAAAGTTTTTTTTTTCCTCAATAGGTGCCTGCTAAAGTGCCATCTAAGCTTTCCAAAACAAAAAAACAAGAAAAACCTGGGTGGTGCTAAAAGATGTATAGTCAGCGAAATCTACCCGAGCTGACCTTTATCCTTTTCCTCCTGTTTTTTTTTATATTAAAGAAGAGACCTCTTTTTATAAATGATTGAGGAGGCTAGTACAATGCAGAGAGAAGAGCAAGTTCTTTAGGAATCAGACAGCGTCGGATCCAGCCCAGCGGACAGCACGACTAGTAAAGTAACTTAGGGCAAGTCCTTAAACTTCCAGGGTCCTCTTTTGTAAACTGGGAATAGTAAAAATAAATACATAGTGAAATAATGTTTATGCAAAGTACTTAACACAGTATCTGACAGATAAGAGCTCAGGAAAAATGGGCTATTAAGCGTTTCTAGGAACCCGAGGACTTGGGGTTGTTATTTTAGTTTTTGGCATCAAAGGAACTTCAAGCGTAAGCATTCCTAAACTAAGTTAACCAGAACCAGCACTTTCAGCGACGATGTAATTTGACCTCTTCGCGCTACCGTCGCTGCGCATGCGTAAATAAACGTGGCGGGACGTATGTGTCATGGCGCGCTCCAGCTAAAGTCTGTGGAGCTTCCGGAGAGTGGCGTCTTGATTCTCTCACTTTAGACTGCTTTTTACTTCCCGGCTTCTGGGTAAGGATGGCATGGGTCCTTGGAGGGCAGAGTGTGGCCAGAGCTCCTTTTATGGCCAAGCCTTGTTTCTCCAGTTTCAGTCTTTCTCGGGCTGTTTGGTAATTTATTCGCAGTTAAAAGGGGATTTGCCAGCTGGGATGGGGGAATTGGGAAGCAGACGGTGCTTCCAGGAGCGGGTACTGGGTCTTCGGCCTCAGGTGCTGCTCGCCTGTTAGAAGTATTTTAGGCATCTCGTTTTTTATTGTCAGATTTAACTTCATTTGTTCTCCCACTTTATACCTTAGTGAATTTGTAGATGTTATAAGGCTTTCGCAGTTACATAGCTTTCCCTGAGCAGTATCTTAAGCATTTAAGCAGAAGTTACTGAGAAAAGCAGGTGTGTTGCTTTTTCACTTTTCGTTCTTCTTTACTCATAAAACCTTTTTCTGAATCTCGGGACACTTACCTTTCGGATGGAACGTGATCTGGATGTCTACTTAACCTTATTGACTTATTCCTGTTTTGTAGTAGTTGCTTACTCGCACTATGCAGACGTGTTGTAGTGCTGGATATAGTATGTATTATTAAGTCCAGACACTGGATCACAGTCATGGCAGATGTCAGCACACCTGTTGTAATCAGTAAGAAGTTAGAAGTAGTATGGAGCATCATAAATCTTGCTGTACAAAACAGTCTTTTATGGAGTCTAATTCCTTTTAAGTAAAGAGTCGTTATAGTGGTTTTGTGAACTTCTTGGGTGCTTGCTTTTCTTCGTCAACTTTCATTTTCCGGACTCATCTTTCAAGAGGATTTTAGACTAATTGCAGATAATTAAGGTACTAGTTTATCTTAAAACCTTTTATGTTTGAGTGGTGTACATATTTCTGCTTATTAGAAAATGCAGAGAGGTAGCCTAATTTCTAAGCTGTTTGCCACTATCATGTTATGGAAACACTGTGCTTTACGTACCACTAAATCGAAGAGATATTTTCATTTATTTTACTTAATCTTTCATTTTCCTTCAGCTGCATTGAGTATGTCCACTTGTTTGACATGCCCTCTTTCTTTCTTTTTTTAAAGAAGTAGAATAAATAGAAAAAAGAAAGAGAAGGAAGGAGAGAGAATGAGAATCTTGCTCTATTGCTCAGGATTTCATTTAAATCTGTGAAATGCTTATGCAATTACTAAAAAGTGATTTATTTCCTATTATGTGATCACTTTTAGAATAGGTATGATATAATATTGAAAAAAATATGT